>WACJ01000150.1:600000-846703 GCA_008973525.1 Stenopsyche tienmushanensis
CATTCATTACGGACACAATGTCAATTAATTAACAAAAGCCTTATTAGTCGAGTTTGCATAGCCTTTTAATTAATGCCACGGCGTTGTGGGAAAGTTTTGTCGATTTCAGGATCGAGTTCGACTCCCCGAACAACCACCGGGATGGATGAGCCTTATTTTTGGTGAAAATTTGCATGTATTTAGTGCACGCTTTTAAATTGAATGTAGTTAAAAGCTCATTCGCAGCAAGCTGTTTGATGGATAAACATTAAATTGGATATGCAACGTCCAATTAGTCTCTTTAACTATTTAACAACATCCGTCGAACACAATCAACAACCACATCATGTATTCGCTTTGATACTCAATAGTCGATATCGAAATAGATTCGGCTTAATTACATACAGATTTAAGGAGTTGCTTTCGTTATTAATGGTACATTGTGGTTAGCCAAAGAAAAGACTAGCAAATACTTTGTTGGATTGAAATAAAATTATTTAATTTCAAAGCTGAAAATGATTCATTGCAGTCTTTAAAAAGATCATGGATTTTTTTTCAGTCATTCAGGATCAAAAGCATAGTGCATTTTGCCAAAAATTTAAATAGAAATAGTCAGCGATAAACAAATCATTAGTTTTTCATCACATCTGTGAGTAAATTATCAATGTTTGAAGCATCCAATGCCAAAAATGTTCAAAAACACGAGACATAAACGCCAGCGACTCACCGGTGAGTCGCTGTTTTTGCCAGGGACACATTGGTGAATCCAAAAATTTCTACATATTTTAATGGATCTATTTGCTTTTATTTGGTCCATAAATATATATGTATGTATGTTTGTATCGTATGCATTTCTATACCATTTATCCGATTGCAATGACACTTTGACGAGTTATTGGGCACATTCTTGTGGACGTTTTTAAATAGTACAAACATTATTTGTGTATGCAATTAGTATGAAATGAAACGAAGTCGCAGGGGCGGGGAGATGAAGAATTCGCGCGCAATATGGCGATTTAAAGGTTAACTAATGGTGTCAGGATACAAATGCTCTTGATTAATTGAAGAAACCTAATATTTTTTAAAAAATTTAACAAAGTAGTAACAAAAGATGTGTTTCTTGAACCGTGTTTCAATATAAGCTGACTATATATAGATATGTCTCGAAATTTTGATCATTTTTATGTTACTTCAACATAAATGATCAATGAGTTCAACAATCAATGTTATAAAATATTATGGAAATTTTGGATCTCATTAGAGTTTATGGTAGTGATGTGATGAGTCGACAACATGTCACGAAGTTGGATAGGTTATTCAGAGAAGGTCAGATTGTTGCTCGCGACATAATTTAGACACGATATAGTGTCAGAAAAACTTGGTTACAAGAATTTGTATGCGAGATGGGTGACCAGAATGCTCACACTGAGACGTGGGTGTGACATCCTAGAACCCAAACTGCAACCAAAGTCTAACGAAAAGGGGCGCTACGAGTTACCGCAATATACAGAACTGTATCTGAGTATGTGGTACTCATGACAACCGAAATCCCTCCTGGCAAAGAAGAGAAATTTGCACTTTGAAGATCCCAGGATCGGACCAGCAAAGAAAGATGGACCGACTACCTTCCACCTGATACAAGTTCTGGACAGATCATGGCTGCTTTGGAGTGTCTCTAAAATAAAGAGGCAACCACATTGTACCATCACTGTCAAGTGGAGATTAACAATGTAATACATACATCATCAATCATACATGATTGCGAGGCTCGGATGCCCCAGAGGACACTCTTAAACAAGCACTCGGGATAACTGAGCTTCAAATACAAAGCATGATTTGGCAAAGGAAACATTTGGCGGGAATTTTTAGAAGAACAAATGATCGCCAAAGAAAACGTTCTACTATATTTTTAACACTAGAAGGGATCTAATGGCTAGACCACCTATTCTCCTGATAAACAATTTTAAATAGGTAAGCACCAAAGCACCCGTGTCCCGCCAGCATCTGGGTCAGGTGATATGTGAGCTCTCCGTGTCCATTTTTGTACCGCTGAGATCAATTGGTATGTACACACCTTTCCTTGGTTCTAGTGTCCCAGCGTTTCTGCCATTGTTGGATCGACTCTTCACCCAAGTCGTCAGCTAAGGTGACGAGTTTTGTATCCTCGGGAATGTCAATTCTTAAAATGTCATCATATAGCATGTTCCATAGAGTTGGTCCTGAGGGAAAGTACTGAGCCCTGAGGGACCCCCATGTGCATTTTGTATTCTGGTCTGTTAACAAGGCTTTTAGTACTTTTCCTAAACTGTCAAGCATACAGAGAGGTTGAAATGGTCTTGGTTCATCCGTCCCCTTATTGGGTTTTCGAATGAGGATCGGTGTTTGCTTCTTCCATGCTGAGTTGAACTTTCCATCTAGTAGACATTTCTAGCAGTAATTCTTTTTTTACATACATACATACGTTTACATAAAGTTGTATCTTGTAAGGAAATCCCCAGAGATCAGAATTTACTTCTTCGCAAAGTTCTTTCCGGGTTTGTTTGTAGTGAGATATTGCATCGCAAAGTTATTCTTCCGTTCGTTGAGTTTTTTCCCTCTGGGTCTTTCTTCTGGCTGCCAAGCATGTTCTAAGAAGGTGCTTTATTTCTTCGTTCCACCAATATTTTGATTTGCCCCTTTTTCACGGTCTAGTTTTTTGGTTGTCTATGTTTTATTAGGAGATGGCATGTGTCTAGTTGAGACTCCTAGTGTCTTATGCTAGGTTCCCTTCTCATAGGAAAAAATACTGAAAAAAAAGTTGTAACCTTACTTTCTGGATGATCGTCATAATTTGATATCGTGCTAACTTTATCGACAAATTATTATCCAGTGCCATTATCAATTATGTATTCCTAGCCACCAATCATATCCTGTTGCTGTTTAAGATTTCATAAGACAAATATAAGGATACCGACCATTTAGACGGTCAGATTAATTTTGGAAGGTATGGATCAGATTTATGAGAATATTGATTGTGCGTTGAATAAATGCCACCGGCCGCCACTGACGTATATTTGAAGTGCAGTTCCTCTTTTGTGCTATAAACGGAATATGAGTGCCTATAGAGAAAGATATATGGGGTCGTTTCGAAAATAATGACCCGGTGGCAGTCGCTAAGCGGTCATGGAGCTCGACGCTGGTACATAATGATGATGATCATCATCTGCTCCTTGGTGGGTTATCAAAGCTAAGGGGGATATTAGCTCGAAAATATCCCGTATTTCCGTGGATATAACTTTTTGGACAAAGCTCATAGCACTATTTATGGGTCATTATTTATTAATACATAGATTTAAGCCGCGTACATTCGTCCTGTTTTCGTTAAAAAAACAGGCATGAGAATTTATGCATTGCTTTTATTCATATATCAATAAAAATTGTTAGTTAAAAAAATGAAGCTGTGTGTTGTGTAATATATAATAAAATAGGCAAGCTACACGTCTAGTGGTTGTCGCTCGGAATTTTATTTCTCGTGACTTTAAGACCAATAAAAATAAACACATGTGTAACTATGTTAATCTGAATAGACAGTACCATTGCATGATTTTCAAAAAGTTAAGACAGATGTGATGATTCAAATCCGGATACTCCAAAGCTGAATGGTTGTTTGCCCTGTTTGTGTTCCTTCGACCCTCGAAACGAAATTTTTCAAACAAGTTTACTGAGTGAAACTGAATTCAAGTGGTAGTCAGATAAATCATCAAATCCACCCCCTTTTATACAAACATCGCTCTTTGTTTACCCACTGAAATTTGCCTGTGCAAATTGGAATTTATACATGCGTATATATACGCACATGTCACACCCCTTTGCACGATTGTTCTACTGGAGACTTCAAACGTGTCATCCCCCCAAGTACATATTTATGATATCGTCTTATCCATCCTGAATAATTCAATTCCATTAGCGAAATTGAAATATCAGTATCGATGATTTGATGATTGTTTTTACTCTGGTTGAGATGTTTCAATTAAGCAATATTTCTATATATTTACACACGTCGATAACAGACACGATAACGGAAAAAATAAAATAATCAAACATTTATCACAGGGGTTATATAGCGTTGAAAAAATACAAAGAACATTAGGAGAAGATCCGACCACTTGTCTTGGCCGCCGGAAGCTCAATCATGAAATCAATCAAAATCATGAAACCCTACACTTTTAATGGCTTAATACAATTATTCCTACATATTATTGTGTAATAATGCACAAAGTCGATGCCTAAAATTACCTTTTCAATCAAACATGATTACTTTGTTTCTTGTCAAATTTATCAAACTTGTCCTTTTTAGACTTTGAGGGACCTTTAAATATTGTATCAAATCCTATTTAAGCTCTAAAAACGGTTTGATTTAAAAAGCAGCCATTTGTATAATATAACAATTCCCCGAGCTTAGATTTGCTGATATATAAGCATTCTCCTATAAAAATATTTTCTTTGCATAATATAGTTTTCATACAAATTTCCATAAACTAAATTTTAAAGCAGAGGCTCTGTCCATGAATAATGCAATGGCATAAAAATCAGATTATATCGATTTAACTTCATAAAATACATTTTTATATCTAAAAGAAAAAATCACATTGTGCCATATGAATATTAAGTCGCTGAAAGTTCTTGTAATAAATTGACTGCCTCGGGTTGTCCCGTACAGTCTCGCGCACAGCAGTGACGTTTTTAACAGGCCTTGCATTTAGATGACGTACGCGTATTGGCTGAATATATATAAAATCGGCTGATTCGAATTTTTTCACTAAACGTCGAATAGTCGACTTGGCAGGACGATTGTGACGAAGATAAAAATCACAAAATGCACGGAACGTTTTTCGATTTTTTAAAAAAAATATTTAATACTTTTCACATTTTTTTCAATATTTTAACTTTTTATAATAATTTGCCATATAATTTTCAATAATTCACAATAAATTTAAAAGATATTAATTTAATAAAATGGCCGTTATAGCCTAAGAAATGTTTAGCGTCCTTATTGAAATACCCTCTGCATCCAGATTCTTGTACACATTGTCCTTCATGAGCAAATATTTGAGGATCACTAGAAGCTGCCATGCAACCCCAAATCATAATTCTGCCTCCCCTTTATTTAAAAGTAGGCACTACATACTTCAAACCCACCCCTAAAAATTGAATGTAAACCAAAATTAAACCCAAAGTTTTACTCATTGAACCGAAATTTTTGATTGACTCTCTTCAGATGATTATTTCTACCATAAAACTTGAAAATTATATTAAAAAAATGTATTTAAACGCGAATTAAAAACATGCGAGGACTGGTCGCATTCTCCCCCCCCCCCCCCAACCCTACGACCATGCTTCATTTCATTTGACCATTATGCGCCAATATGGTGTACCCGTTAAATGTCTCGAAAATCAAATTTCGTACACAAACAATGCTTGTTCTAATTCATAAATATTTACAGATATGACTGTAATTTTTATATAATCAACGTTTCATTGCAATCCATTGAATGGTATAGAAATGTATCATCTGTAAACAAACAGATTTTTATACATACATTTACAAAATTTGATTCAAATTGGCCACCTCTGCTTTATACGCACGCAAAAAAACAGTACCTTATTTCGACTGTAGTTGTCTGAAGTAGCATTTCCTCTTTCAGTTTTGCAAAGGCACTCAATTGTCTAAATTAATTCCTTTGGCGCCCCTATTTGTGGCTCACACGATCTCCATATCTGACACCAGTGGATTTTTTTTGTGTACATGCAATATATACAGGTATTATATACCTACAAAATAAACAAGGTGTTTCTTGAGATTTTCATGATTTACAACTATTTATATATTCCATTGCAAGAAAAGTTTATGAAAGTCGGTTTTATAGTGTGGTCGCTTTTAGGCGTTAAAGTTGAACTTATTCAACTATCGGTCTAATATTGTTTAATGTACAAGACGGCAGACAGCGACTGACTGGATTGGGGGTTCATTATCAATCGAACCCATTTTCTGCGCTGCTGTAGGATCTATTCCGGGTTACCCTGAACTAGCTACACAAAGAGTGCCTTCCACTGATCTTTTAGCCTCATGAGAAACGCTACGCGCGGAGTGTCCGGATGCCCACCTCTTTTGCTCCACACCCTCCAGAGGAGGCGATGTTTCCGCGGGAAAGACAAGCTTCAGACCATGTGCATCCGAAGGTGAACAGCCTAAAATCGTTCTCCCTTATTTGCCATGGCTGTTGAGGATAGTGGTGAGCCTCTGACATAGTCTCCACCAACTACTGCAATCGGCTGTTTCACACACACCTTTATGGGTGCGCAGGACTGGGTGACCTGCGCACCCAACTCATGTTAGCTGGGCTACTCCAACTGCGTTTGATGAGCAAACTGACAAGGCTACTTTTGCACACCTCTACTCCGATCACATAAACATCGGTCCGAAAAATAATCTTCATTGTGTACTATGATGAGTATGCACGCACATGTTGTGTGCAGCGCTCTATAGGGCTTTATTTTAAATGTCGTTTCCAATACAAAAAAAAATCAAAGAGACGTTTTCTAAGTCTCGTTTGCTTTCTCTCAATTTCGCCCAGAAATTCCTTGGCGTTCAGTACATTGGCATCTTCAGAGAATGAGATCATTCCCATAACATCGATCCATCATCTGCGTCATGTCTGACACTTGTTAACACCACTGCCAAGGACAATCGTCTCAATGGAACACAATTAATTATTATTTATTTGGCAAAGCACGGGCGGTGCCTACGCGTTTCTCTCGAACTTTTTGACTTATGCAATTTTAAAAAGAGCCACTTAATTGCCTCATATACTTTCTAACATCAATTACATTTTATTATTCGCACTCGAAATTGGCACGACGTTATTCGAGAGTTTATTTGCGCTTTAAATTTTACGCCCACGGCGTCAAACAGGTAGCGCAGCCTCTGCCGAATCTCGCTTTAACGATCCGAAATTATGAGCAAAATTTCGGATTGGACCACAAACTTCGGGATATTGAATGCACAATTCGGCCGTGCATGGTGGGTGTAGCATTTGCCCATTCGCGATCGAGGGCGATGCATATGCGGCGGCAATCGATACGATTGAGCCCCCGTACACCGTTGACATTTTGGTAAATTGAATTTCTGTTTGTGAGAATGAACGATGCTTTGGATAATTTACACAAAACGGCTTGTCTGATACGTCAAATGTCAGATATTTCCTAAATTACAGCCCGCGAATCGATAGTATCGACATTGCTTCCGTGCTTTATCAGCGAAAAGGGGCGTTCGAAAAGTCTGCCATGTTGAAAACGACGCTCCACTCTTCACTTTACAGCGGTGATTACATCGCCGTTTTGTTATTTAATGTCGATAAATCATATTGTATACTCATCAATATTCACACGGGATATCCTATTTTAGATGCGAGTCCGATTCGGGAATTTCGCTAATTTAATATCCCGGATTATGTCCAATACTGGTTGATATATTAGGTCCTCCCGAAAGAAATCCATTATTTTGCTACCCTCTGATTTGAATACAGTCCAAATCTATTTCCTTGAAACATTATTTTTAAGTCTGTTATGATTCTGGAGTATAGCGATGGATCCACGTTACATGCATTGTCACATTCCGCATGAAAAAAAGATTTTTATTGCGCTGAAACAACTCCAAACAGTGCTCTGAATTATGGACGCGCTGTTGCTTTTGATCGAGAGTAAGCAAAGGCGATACCCGCTTGGTACAGAGCTTTCTCATGGACGACTTTTGGTATCAGATTACGATATTTAATTGAAACAGATTCTTCTCAATCAGTAGAATAATCATGAGAGAAATACTAATCTCCAATATCAACCATACACGCTCGATATTCCGCAAAAAAAGATTTAATATAAAATAGAAAGAGTTAATATTTTTTTATTCAATTTCAATTTTAACTATTATTATAAAGTACATAAAGACTTAAAATTTAAATTTAAAAGATTTAAAAAAAAAATAAAAAGCTTAAAGACTGAAAATGGAGTCTAATTTGTAGAAAACATCTGATATTTTTCAGATTTTGGTTTGTTTTTGAATTTAACGAAGCTCTAAACGAATCCATTATATTGCAGGTAGTCTATAGAGCTTTTTTAATTCAATTCCTCAATTAATCATTTTTTATCACCTTTATCTCTATGATTAGTATGCACGCACATGTTGCGTGCGCGCTCGATTGTCCAGACAAAGTATGCCCGCATATGCAACGTGCATTTCAAATCGTGCAAATTCAATTTTAATGAGGTTATGATTTTTTATATCTATTTTTCAATGCCTATATTTAATAAATTTATAATATTTTTGAAAAAAATATTCCAACATTTTACAAATTTATATTAAAGAGAGAAAAAAAGCAGACTGAGAAGTGAATATTTATAACTCTCAGGAAAAAATTGACTGTGTGCATTTATTTTTTCCATTTGTTAACGGAAATTGTTAGCTTAAAGATGAAGCCTTGTTTGTGTAATATATAATAAAACAAGCAAGCTACAAGCTACGTGATCTATTGTTTCAGGCTCTTCTCCCATGAGCAATGATCAACGATTGTATTGCGTGCGCATCCTTTTTCTCCCCAACCCAGCGACCTTGCTTAACTTTACTTGAGCAATACGCGCCAACATGGTGTATTCGTTAAATATCTCGAAAATCGAATTTCGTATACAAATAATGTTTGTTCTACAATAATTCATAAATGTTTATATAGGTGACAGTCATTTTTATATGCATAGACGAATTTACAAACATTCTTGGATACACGCCCGATAACTCATCAAAGTTTCATTGCAATCCCATGAATGTAATAGGAATGTATAATCTGCAAACAAACAGATTTTTATTCTTATATATACATTTACAAGATTTGTTCAAATTGACCACATCTGCTTTGTACGCAAAATCAATTCCTTATTATCTTGTTAGATCAAAAATGAAACTTTATTTGCCGTTGGTGTAATGGTCACTTTATGCTACGCATAAACACACATGTAGTAGAAGCGGGACGGCGCATGCGCATAGTGTCTATAAGTCTATCGAGTAAATTTATGTTTTTGACATAAAATGATTTGCATCCCGAGCAATTGGTATGAAATATGTGTAATTGGAATCATTCGAAATTATATAAAATTTGTACATTTCGACTCCCCCGGGAAATGTAAGCATGATTGGAAAACAGATGCTTTATATGAAAATGTCGGCTCAATTATGAGGCCCGTTAATCGAACTGAAATCGAATTTGGATTAACTGAAAGCCCTCAGGAAAAATTTTCCAGTTGAACATTTTCAGTAGCGCAAACGATTTGGCCCAATTTTATTGTGTATGCACATTTAATACTACGAAAACGCCCCCCGAATTCATTTTTAAACTCCATTTTAAATCGCCATTCAACGAAGATCAGATATTAATTGGAGATATTAAAATAACTGTTTGGAAATTTCAGCTTTGCTAGAACGAGCTCATTATTAACCATCATAAATTGTATGAAAACTTGATAAGATTGATGCCATTTTCGGTAGGGTGGCGTTTGGGAGACAAAATGTCTATGTGGAAATTTGATAAAATCTTCTGAGCATTGAAAAGCATATATATATAAGATTTATGTCTGCTCTTTCTCGAGTCTCATTCAATTATTCAACGGAACTTTATCTATACGTATGGAAGAATAGTTATCGCAAATGAGATTCTTCGTAAAAAGATTACTCTTTCCGTAGATTGGTTACGCTATGAGCAAGGTTCGGACTGATGGAACTAAATAGGAAAAAAAGGTCATACTTAATCTACAAAAGATGGCATTGTATGGCGGAATGAGATGAAATATGGATGTGCTTCAAGTTGTAGAAAACCGGTCGTTATTACGTCGATAATGGGTTTATAAAATTATTGGCAGTATTCATTGTATTTCAATGAATCCCTCATGAATTTCCTATTATGGCAATACCCGACAATTACCCGACGGATATAGCTATCCTATAGAGTTTATGCTTCAAGTTTGAAAATGCTACGTTGTTTAGTATTTATTTGGCAGCCTGCGTAAAAAATATTATATGGCAAAGTTGTGCGCAAGATGGGTACCGTGTTTGTTCACAATGGAATAAAACACAGGAAAAAATTAGCCATCATGATGTGATACAATAATTTGAAAGGTCTGACCAATACCAAATCCGAGTTAGATTCTACTTTGGAGGAGTCTGCTTTTTCGTTAACAACAATTGGCAGATCGACAAACAGCGACTTACCATTTAAGAGGATCTTCTAAACAGAGCCTATTACCTGCGCTGCTGTGTGGTCCGTTCCGGGTTTTCCCTGACCAGCCACACGGAATTATCTCCAACCAATCTTTTGATTCCATGAAAAACGCCCACCCCTTTTGATTTGCGCCCTCCTGGGGAATGCGAAATTCCCTAGGTTCCCATGACAAACTGCAGAGGCAGACCTATTAACGAATACACCGCACTGGGTGAGCTACGTTATGTTAGCTGGATTCCCCAGCAGTGTTTGATGAGCAAACAGGCGAGGCTTATTACGCAGGACCTTTGCTACACATCATTACCCAAAGGTTCGACTATTGCCCACGGGCATAAGGTTGCCTCCCCCTCTTCCAGGGTTTTATAGGTGGGCATTTATCATGAAGTCTAATTCACCCGATACCCAGTCGTTAACAACAGTAAAATATTGGGTGGCAGAGTTTAAACGCGGCCATACAAGCTCCCACGAAGAACAACGCAGTGGTCAACCAAATGAAATCCATAAAATAATATTGAGTACGCGTTGGTTCACAGTGTAATAAAGAATCTCGTATCAATCAAATATGTGGCGATGTTTCGCAGTGATAAAGCCGTTTTTTAAGTCGTCCTAGATCATACAAGGTCCCGGGTATACATTTTTTGCTAAAAATGCCCAATCGGTCAACTTTTCGGACCGCTGACACGACGAATCCATAGAATGTGTTTTACGTCCATGAACGCTTAAACTTCGCCGAAAGGAATATATGTTGATTAATAAAGATTTTTCTCCATTTTTTTGTTTTTATGTTAACTTGTATTGACGCGATAGGAAAAATTAGCTTGAACGTCACGAAAAGTGAAACGCCAAGTGGTAATTGGTCGGTAAAAGAGGGAGAATCGTTTGTAGAGTGTCCGTTTCCATCTCATACATCAAAGAGACACTACATGTATGTGCTCCGTCGCCTCAATTGTGTGTGTGTGTTTGTACGCAGCATAAAGCACTTTTTATATATTACACAATAAGATAAATACAATACATGTTCGATCGTAGTAAATCGACACGTTTCATATTGTTTTATGCATATTTATGGCTATTTACAATCCGCTTTAACGTTGGTTGTACGCATTTACGTTTCAACGCTTATCCCCATGATTGAGGTTTACGAATTTATCTCATCATTCACTGGAAGCCGACGTTGTACGCTTTTTGCAACGGCTACAATGCTAATTAATGCAACGGCCAAAGCTCATGGAGCCCAATATCCCAATGCAAGCTTTGCTGCACTTTCGCTCTGCGCTGCACAAATTAGTTGGCTTTATTACATGCCGAAATGCAACTTAGTTACTGGAAAACGTATGACACATCAAAAGACCACTCTATATATTAACAATATAAATCTTCGGCTAATTAAAAAGGAGGGCGTCAACGTTGAAATCTGAATACTTGGTTGGATTTGCTGGGAATACCACAATTTATATGACAGCCGAATGACAATTAATGTCTCTTCAAAAGGGCTCAGGGCGTATAAATATCCTTGACATAACACTGTACATGTCATTCATATGCCAAACAATTGAATTGATTTGATAGAGTGATTTTATATCGGTCTAAAAATAATCTATGGTGCATTTTGGTGGTTTAATTCATGAAGGACATCAATGAAAAAGGTGAAAATTACATTTACAAAAACCAGCATTTACCATGTACAGAAATAGCTTGCTACTGGTATAGTGATTGCTTTATGATGCATATAAACACACACACATAAACGATCAAAAATTAATAGTTTATGATAATGTAGCGTGGGCGATTTACCATCCCAACGTAGTAGCGCTATTAACAGCGACATCTTCTATCTCTCTTCAGGTGCAATGTGTTATTTTAACAGCGCCATCTCTGGTGGCCCTACGGAGACATTACACCTGCATACCGACCGATCGCTTCTTGCGCGTGCACCGTTGCTGGTTGGGTAGTGACGTGCAGTAGGCAAGATCCATTAGAGTCGTCGGTTAGTCTTGACTGGAGGTTGTCCCTCCTACAGCCAGATCTCTCTCTATCTATTTCGTGTGGAATAAACAGTTATATAGAGAAGAGAGTCTTTTTATTCAACGCCCGTTTATTCCCATCCATTCGTCCAGCATCGTCGGAAGAACGAACCCGTGCAGTACCGCGGCCATCCCGACGAGCACGTGGGGGCGGGAATCTGCCTGGGGACTCTGCCCCCGAGAGCGCCCTCACCTCAACGTTACAATATATTTAAGCTTTCCAGTTTAGAGATCATGCGAGTCGCCGAATAAGGCACGTAAACAAAAAAATCCAGTGGTGTCAGATCTAGAAACCATGCGAGCCAAAATAATTAATTTACACGACAGAGGGCCCACAAAAGAAATCTTAATTGATACATGTGCAAAACAGCCTGTATATTTGTGGGCACTTTTGTCTTGTAAATTAATTCTCTTGGCGATCCTATTCCGTGGATCATACGGTCTTCAGATCTGACACCGCTGGATTTTTTTGTCGGGTGTATATCACACTCCACGTTGCAGCCCCTGGGGTAATGATGTGGAGTAGAGGCTAACGTAAGTTGCCTCGACGTGAGCCCAGTTAACATGAGTTGTGATACGAAACTCACCCTGTACTGCATACCCGTAAAATGGAATGTGGAACAGATTACAGAAGTGAGTGGAATTTGTGTAAAAGGTACACCACTACCCTCAATCTGCTTCGGCAGACAGAGAAAACTTGTTAGTTCTTTACTAGGAATGTGCAAAATATTTAATTTGTGCAAAGTGATCTCAGCTGACACAAGTTAGCTAGAATATTGTGCTATATATTGTGTAATATATAATAAAATGGACTTGTTAATGGTGTAGTGGTTGCTATACGCTATGCATAGACACACAAATACACAAAGAGTAGAAACAAACTTACTGCCAACAAATCTTCTCTTTTCGACCAACTGCCGCTTGGAGTTTCACTTTTCGTGACGTTCAAGCTAATTTAAACCCTACCATACCAATACAAGTTTAACTTCAATCATCTTAAATCCAATTTTAAAGTATAAATATATAATATAGATATTTTTAGATCACAAGTTATTGTAATATTTTCTACATAAATGATCAGAAATGGAATATATTATGGAGCCTGCGGCATTATTATCCATTTTGTATCTATTTAATATAAACGGAGACAGCTGCGCCTATGAAAAAATATTTTTTTCGTCCCGCTCTATACATTATCTTCACAAATAGTTACGACGGCTTTCTTTTAAAGCCACTCTTTTGGAGATAATCGTAGCAATTTAGTAGGCGGCCATATTGAGTCGCGAAAGCTCATAGATCATCCAGAGCCACGCGAATAAATCTTTAAGATCGTATTATATGAAATATGAAAGAGTTTGTTGAAGCATTTCGTTGTCTTTGGGACGATTTTCTTAATTTATTTTCAAGATTTTTGGATTTTTGGATGGTTTTTCTGGACTCTATATTGGCAAGGAATGAGACTTGGGTGTGTCGCTACACCCCATAATCCAATAAATAATCAAAACAAAGAGTTGGAGAGAGCGCGCGTCGACTTTTCCGTCGGAAGAATTTAGTATGACTAAACAAAATGGCCGACAAATACGCGGGACCAAATAAACTAATCATTAGAATCCCTCCTATAAGCCAAATGTGCCAAATTCATCACAATAATTTGTCTTTGTTTTTGCGTTATATATTAATGCGACACTCCAGAAGGACATAATCCCGATATTTACAATAATGGGCGTATAAAAACACATCTATATCAAGTTTCGCGATCGCTTCCTCTTTATTTCCATCTAGATTATAATAAAAGTGTCTTGTAAACAGAATTTTTACGTCTTTAGCGAAGGACGTATACAATGTTCACACGGTTGAGCAAACAGACAGAAAAGGATATTTATTGGTTGATGAGATTCCTTCCGCGAATCAAATAACATTTATTTTTGGTGTTTGTGCGCAATCATTGTGTCCGAATGGGGCCGTTTATTTCCACAAAGAAGCATTGAAATTGAACACAACATTTGGTTTGATGTTTTATAAGTCATGCCTGTGTAATGGGCCGCCATTTTGTTTCGGGCCTACGAAACAAAATGGCGGACGAATCGCACAAAAATTAATTTTTTGGCGTACAAATTCAAATCTACTGATTTCCATGCTTTACTGGAGGTGGGGTCAATTAAAATTTATGACTAATTTAAATCTGTCTACGAATCTGGATTTATGCAAATTTAAAATGCTTCCAGATATTACTCGGTACTTTATTCAAATGGTGGATTAGACACGCTGAATATGCGCATTCTGCTTCATATGCTTGAATATATTAAATTTTAATTGCATTTATATAATATTACTCGCAACGTGGTTATTTTCTGCGAAAAATGCATTTTTATGACGATTTAAATAATATATTCCTTCAAAAAAATATTTTTTTTAAAAATAATTTTCATTCATATTTATTTGCTTATTTTAATTAGCACTATTACAAACGAGTAAATATAGAAGAAATATCTTGGAATGATAAACTATTTTGAGTTGCGCCTCGTATGAATACATTTAGATGAATAGAAACACTCAGCCGCGAGACATCAGGCCGGTTTACAGACGGTGGAAAGAAGACATCTTCCCGATAATCTTATTGACATCGATTTAAAATTCCCTCTCGTTGCCCATTTTAAATTCATATGAGTATTTGATTCCGCATATAATATTCAAATAAATAAGAATTCATATTAGTGAATCACACAATATGTATAATATTAACGAGCTTAATCGTATACAAGGGTATGTTTATGGGGATGTTCAGTTTATAGTTGAATTAGACTATTAATACGCGGAACAATATTAAATGCCGTCCCGAAATTGCTAGCATCAACGACATCAAATATATTCAGCACTTTACATAATCAGCAACGATTTATGACTTACATAGATTAGTACCACTTTTGATAACCGGAATGTCTTGGTTGCCGCGGTAGAACGGATTACATCGTAAATTGTGCTCCATAAATCAGACCCTTCATGCATGCTAAAAATATCAGCGGCCAATTTAGATCAAGATGGATGGTCCGCGGGCGTCAGTTTGTGCGGCACCCAAGCCAATCCCGATGATGTATTGATATTATTCGGTGGCCAAAAACGACCCTTTCATCCGATAAGCCTCCTCTTCTTCCGGAGGGCTATTATTTATTAACGTGCTCGGTTCTATCTCGCATCAGATTAGAGATTGGCATTCATTTTTCCGACGCAGCGTCCTTTAAGGACCCTTCAGCGTCTTCATCCCCGTACATTAATAATTAATGCATATGAATATCACCATCAAATATTTATCCCCCGACGTTTCTTGTGAGGCCTCTTACGTTATACGTACGGAGCATTAATATTTGAATGGCACATGTTAACGCTTCGCCGGCCATCGCTCTGCCCGTTTTCGATGCTCAAAATTACGCACACTTGTACATTGTAATGTACACGAGTCGACATCAGACAATTGCTATGTGAAATATATTAAATGCCTGTGAGACGTGGAAAAATCTCTTCATACCTCCCCATTTCGACTCCTCAGGTGTCAAGATGTGTACAAATATAGCGCAAGAAGGTATGGCAAATATATGCTTATTAGTTTTATGAATGCCATTTATATTCCTCCTTTGTTCCAGGAATATTATTTGCTCGAGGACTTTTTGAGTAATTGAAAAATTCAAATAAAGAAAGTCAACATTTCGCATATATTACATTAATATATTAGTGGTATCGAAAAGTATTCGCAAAGACGCAGGGTCCCTATGGATCACATTCGAAATTCTTCGGCAAAACGAATAGGATGAGTGTCGTGGGGTAGGATGGGTCTGTCGAATGTCTGTATTGATTCAACAGAAAAAAGGCGACACTGTTTCATGAGACAATGCACGCTGTCATAAAACAAAATTTATAAATGAAAATAATACCAGAGAATTAACATGCATCATGACAGCCACCGGTGATTGCCATTGATTGTTACCAATATTCCATGGCGACCATTGATGACTGCCAATCTAAGAAAAGGTCCTCAAGCGCCATCAATCACTCATCAACATAGTTTTAACATGAGATATAACTTCTTGATCTACACATATACAAAATTCCGGGTTATATTTGAATCCCCCCGGTACAATTTGGCCATTATTCCAAAATAATGATTTTAGTCGATTTATAACTTGTACCATTCTACGAAAATATAAATCAAAATGTATGACTATTGTTTGTAATAAGTATAAACACACGACATGGTGCAGCCACCGGTGTCTGCAAACCTAAATAAGATTATATATGAGTCTTAATAGGGTTCGTTCGACGGATTTCGAATAGAAAGACTTTCTTCTCTAAATAACTAATTATTTCACACGAGAGAAAGAGATCTGGCTGTGGGAGGGACGACTTCCCGCAGCCAAGGCTAACCGACGACTCCCCTGACATTTGCTTCCTGCGCGTCACCGCACAACCGGCAACGGTGCACGCGCAAGAAGCGATCGGTCGGTATGCAGGTGCAATGTCTCCGCAGGGCTACAAGAGATGGCGCTGTTAAAATAACACATTGCACCCGAAGAGAGACGGAAGATGTCGTAGTTAATCTGTAAAATTAAATCTACTCAGACCAACAGCGCTTTTGCGTGGGGATGTTAAATCCCCTACGCTATCCCATGTCCATGGAGAATGCATTTAAGATCATTTGTTACTTCCAAGCCAGAAATTTTTTACAAAAAGGTATAAAAGGACTTCCAAATTGATGGAAAGATGAGTTAAATAATTACGGAAGTTATATATTATATTTTTTTTATACAAAATGCGCAAATACTTGATGGTTCTTCCTTTCGCAGGATAATGGATGAATTAAATACCGGCTGTCATTTGCGTTTTTGAACGTTTTGGGGCGTCTTTCGCCAGTTGCTGTCCACTCAGCTGATCCACGTTTTGAATCTGTAGTGATGGATACCGTATATAAAAATCCTTTTTATTGCGCTAAAACATCTCCAAGTAGCGCTCTGAATTATTAAAGTATTGCTTTATTTATTTATTTTGATGTTAAATAGCCCATGCTACATTCTGGAATAGCATCCCACTTCTGACACTAATGTTACGTAGGAGCGGGGACGCTCTCAGGGACAGAGTCCGTTCTTATATCGGATTATATACAGCTGAACAGATGGATGGGGGAGGATGGGCGTCGAACGAAAATACTCTTTTCTCTAGGTAACTTTTTATTCAGAGGCTTGGCTGCGGAAAGGACGTCTTCCCACAGCCAAGGCCAACCGCAATTCTTCCTCGACTCCCGCCTCCTGCGTTTCACCTTTGCTTTAGATCTTTGCTGGTGGTATATTGATGCAATTCGGTGGTTTGCTTAGCGCCCACGCTCCTCCGTGGCGCTGCAATCGATCGCTTTCGAGCAAATTTGATTTGAAAACATGGTGAATATATCTGCTCGGCTTGGATATCGCGACACACCGTTTGACATTTTTATTATAATGAATGTGTGCGTTTGCGCTTATTGATTTCTCTCCCGTTTGTTTGTTTCACCTGCTAATAATTGCGATTTATGTGCGCCGGAAGACCGCTTTTAATACACAAAATGGCTGTTCCACTTTGCCCGCAAAACGATGAAATATTGCGACCCGTTTTCAATCGTTGGTGTTTTTTCGCTTATCGCTGGAGTCTTTTGATGGGATTCGTTTTCGATTACGGTTTTGTTTCGCGTCTGTCTCGAAACGGAGGGCTGCGAGGTATTTTCGCAGGAAACGGGGCTTACGTTCGAGTCCTTTGATTTCAGCTTCTTAAAGCGTGATTTAATTTTACATGAGCCAATTTGCGAATAGAGAACTTGTTGCTCGTTTTTGCTAAGATACTGGAGAATTTATTTTATATTTTCGGAAAGAGGACTGATGGAATTACGTCAATTAACGGGATAATTTTAGTTTTGAAAATGCCTGCCTTCAATATAAATAATATACATAACCCTTTGGTTACAGCAGCACTTATATGTAAAAATAAATTCTTGTTTGTTCTTATGTAATGCGCTGTCATACCGTTCATCAAATTGCGATAAAACTTCGTCAACTTATTGCTGAAAGTTGCGTGAGTAACATAGGTATAGTTTTATATAAAAAAATAAAATTTGTTTGTTCGTATTTTATGTGCTGTCGTACCGTTCATTCGATTGCAATAAAACTTTGCCAACTTATTCTTTACACTTTCTTAAATAATATAGGTATAGTACAAATAGACATCTATTAAAATCAGCAAGGACTTATCGATATACCTTATTATTTTACTTTTACTTTTCGCCCGCTTATTTGCGATTGGTAGCGGCCATTTTTGATATGATAATGATCAATATTTTGAAGCTCTCAGACATGTCAATATAAGATTTGATTATGTCGAAATTTCAGTGCCCCGAGACCTGTTTAGGTAGCAGAATTTCTGGGGAAAATCAGAAACACTCGTCAAACACATCGGAATATTAATCACATACACCAGCTGTCGGATGTCGACTTGACAGCGTGTCAAAAACAAATTTAGCCAATAAATAAACAAACCTCTCTTCGCGCAGAATGAAACATAAAATGAGAGGATTCGGCTGGCGGTCCACGGTGGTTGGGTTACCGGGATCAGACCGAAGCGTTGACGTTTCGACGCGGAACGCCCCGCATCATCGAGGCGTTAGCGCCGCATAAAGTCCTCTCGTTTAAAATTCAAATCGGAATGAATATGCAACACCTACAGGGGATATTCGAAATGAATAATTTGGCCTGCACCGCGAATGCATCGCGCGTGCATACAAATCCCATCGTTTTAATCGAGCGGACTGCGGCCATTTTAATTGCGAAAAAGAAACAAACTGTCTCATTCTGGATGCCAAAAGTGTAGGGGAGACTTTATTTTTTTGTCAATATAAAAAATCATGATTGCAAACATATATAAAAGATCTTTCAATAAGGACGCTATACTTTTTTTTAGTTATAACGCCCAAATTATTAAAACAATATCCATAAAATTTATGTTGAATTATTTAGTAATATATGGCAAATTTAATAAAATCATCAAAAAATATACCTCTTGAATGTGTATTATCAACAGGGCCATAACTAGGGCGTGGCAAAGCAGGCGATTGAATAGGATCATTTGTCACAATAAAAAGTTTGAAAACAAGTACTTCTCATTTCCATTACTCTGAAAATTGACTCGAGGTAGATAACACCGCTGGACAGATGTCATTGATTCAAAACAATATGAAATAATAATTGTTTAGCTATGCTTTATCTCCACTTTTACGGTGATCCAATTTTACAAACGAGAGAGGGATCTGGCTACGGGAAGGACGTCTTTCCGCAGTCAAGGCTATCCGACAACTTCTCCCGACTACCACTTCCTACGCGTCATCATGGGGTCACAGTTGATGATCTTACGGCATATATTAGTTGTACCTTTTTTGTTTGAGGGCACAATTTAGATTCTTGCCACGGGCGCATCATCATTATACGGCTCTGATTATCAAGCTTAATTGCGGCAGATATTTGAACAATATTATATTTAATGCCATAAAATATTCTTTCAAAATAACAAACAAAATAGACATCTTTCACACAACTTATTTTTTTTAAATTATATAAAATTGGCAAAACTCGGATATCTACGTCACTGAAAATCTTACACGTGTCGACTACCGGATGATGGATCCAAAAGAATCGAAGCTGCATACGACGAATAGTAGGAGGATTGGACATAAAAGAAGTGTAAATGTCTAATGATTTTAATTTAGTTAGAGCCAGTTAAGTTTTGGGATCCGACCAAACGTCTTGGCCGCGGAAAGATCTAATCTTCATGCGGTCGGCTCACGACGAAGCTCTTCTACGAATCGATTATTTTACTGCTTTCATAATATCTCTGATTCTGCCAATCTAAATAAATGAGGGTTCCCAAGACAACTTAAACGAGAAAATTGACAGACGGAATTTATTTGATATAATTACTTTTGTGTGAACAAAATATTGGCTAAATTTAATTAAATAACCAGTTGGCCAAAATAAATCAAGATGTGTTAGACATGCAAACAGGCAAGTATTGTGCAAAAAACACAGAAGAATCGTTTGTAAGGTGTCCGTGTCCATCACATACATTATTGAGTTGCAATGCGCATGCGCCGCATCGCTTCTGCTGTATGTTGGTATAAAGTAACCAATACACCTCCGATACTAGCTCCTTTTCTTCTTAAAATAATCAAACTTCTCTTCTTAAAAGATTCTCCCTCCTGTGTGTGTGTGTGAGCATTCTAAGCACCCACATTGCACAAAACTTCTTATAACAAACATTGTGAGCAAACGCGGCACCCATCTTGCGCACAGCTATCTCATGTCCAATTTTTTTTATCAATACAGCACTTTATAAAATGTCTATCATCATTTACTCGCGCACTTTTATTCGACGGTCATCCAATATCATTGTGTACTTCTGACACCATTTCTGGCGTAATCACTTCATTTGGTCGACCAATGCGATGTTCATGTTGGCAGCTAATATGGCCTCGTTTAAACTCTGCCATTCAATATTTTATGATGTCAACGAAGAAGCAGACTCCCCCAGAATAGAATCTAGAAATTTATTCGACAATGCAATTTAAATGTATTCACAAGACTTAGTCATTGTTAAAGGACATATTGAGCGTCTTTGTGGAGTTTATAAGTAGACAGCCTCATCAATATGCATCTTGCAACATCGAGCACCTCAAAGAGTTTCACTTTGAAGAGTTTCCATGTACGACTTGTGGAGTTTATTCAAACATTTAAGAAAGACAATGTGATGAATATATAAATACTATTTCGGTTGTAAGCAATATGATCAATGCTGGAAATCTCAATGAAAGCCTTATGAAAATCTATCCATTACCGAATCCCTATTTGATCCTTGCCGCATTAGCTTGTTAGTCTGTAATCTTATGAGGTTTGTCAAAATCAATAGTGGCTGAAGAGATTAGTTTCGAGGGGTTTCCCCTAATTATATCCTATTTGTGAAAAACCCCCGCCGTATCGTGTTCTGTGTGGTTCTTTCCTTGTTGAATTATTAATCGTGATTTTACAGCATCGGTTTCGGGCCCTAGTAATGTGGCTCTTTTGGCGGAGGTAGGGTCAGAATTAATTGGTTTCGCCGCAACCCTGTCATTTTGCTGGAATAGTGAGCCGAAAGGGTCGATTGCAGTACGAAAGGGTTGTAATTGAAACCTGGACTTTTTATTGTGTCCATATCGGAAGCGGTCTTCCTGTTTGTACAAGTATCTTCCGCTTTAATTTCCCACCATTTTGCACACAGGATGAATGTATTTATAATTGCGCAATAAACATTCTAACGATTAATAAAGGACCTTCTGGGAAAAAATATATTCCACCAATGAATTTTTTTTAAAACCCATTAAAATATCTCCAGAATGAAAATGGCAGAGATTAAAAAAGATGACATGTCTATGAAGATTAATATAATCACATTTTAATGAGCTTTCCCGATTCCAGAATTTTGTCAAAGGCAAATTGCATATATGCGTCGCATACTAATGTGCAATAAAATTAGCATTTAGCTGTAAAAGAGATTAGAGTGTATACTTTGAATTTAATGCAAACATTAAATATTTAAGAACTGTTCCACTGCGTTACAAGGAATATTAACACAAATTTATTATCAAAGCATAAATATGTATGCACATTAATAATTTAAATTTAATTTAATTGCATTTTTACCAAATTTTTGATGCTCGTTATAACCGTTAAATGTTGATATAACACTTATTTATGCATTTTTTTTGACGCTCTAAATTGAAACATTAGGATATGGACGGGGGGGGAAGGGTTTTGGAATGATAGAGCTCTCCAACCCCCCCCCCCCCTCCCCCTTCTATCTATCAAGCCGTGAGCCTTAATAGAGAGATGTTTTTTTATCCAGCGTCAAGAAAAAGCTTCATCTATTCAAATTATATGGCCAAATATATATATATATCAAAATACCATCAACGAATGCTGAAAAAAATCGGCATTATTGCTGTGAAACATCGCCAAACACTCGATCGAAACAACCTCGTGATATTGTTTCTGTTCCATTGTGAGCAAACGTGGCATCCATCATGCGCACAGCTTTCTCATGTTCAAATCTTCGGTCAATATGGGATCTAAAGCTCTTGTTGAAATGTCTATCTTTCAATTGATGATCAATATCGTTTTGTGGATTTTATTATTTATTTATTTATTTATTTATTTATTTATTTATTTATTCATCGCTTATGGCGTGGTCATCTCATTTGTTTGCGATGTTCGTCTTGACAGCTCATTTGGCTTCGTTTAAACTCTGGCACTCAATATTTTACTGTTGTAAACAAAGAAACCGACTATCCCAGAGTCGGGTTGGTCGCGTTATCGCACGGGTCCGTTCTTCTATAGGACCATGATGTTGCTGGATGAATACATGGGAATAAACGGGCGTCGAAAAGAAAGACTCTATTCTCTAAATAACTATTTATTCCACACGAGAAAGAGGGGGAAAGATCTGGCTACAGGAAGGACGACCTCCAGTCAAGGCTAACCGCCGACTCTCCTGACTCCCGCCTCATGCGCGTCACTCCCCAACCAGCAACGGTGCGTGCGCAAAAAACGATCGATTGATATGCAGGTGCAATGTCTCACCTGCATGCTCAGACTAACAGGGCTATTGCGTGGGGATGCTGAATCGCCCACGCTACAAGACCTTACTACTCCTTGAAGATTGACGAGCCAACCCTGCGCCCGTGAGCAACGATTGAACCCCTGGGGCAATACTGTGGAGTAAAGGTGTGCGAAAATAGCCTCGTTGGTTTGCTCATCAAAAGTTTCTGGGGTAGCCCAGCTAATATGAGTTGAGTGCACAGGTTACCCTGGTGTGTGTGCTGGATACCCAATATGGGGTGTGTGGAACAGTCAATTACAGTAGTTGGTGGAGACTGTGTCAAAGGCTCGCCACTATCTTCAACAGCCTAGGCAAATAGAGGAGAACAATTTTAGGCTGTTTGAACGGCGACTCGTCTCCGTGGTTAGGTACTAAGAATGACCGAACCAATACGAGTACCATGGATAAGGAGTAGCCATTGCAATCCGTCATCTGCTGCAGCCCTCTTAAAGCTGAGGTTGGACTCGTGGTGGTAGTGAAGCCGCAGAAGTATATCCCTTAAATTTAACTTAACATTAGTCCTTCCTCATCCATCACACCTTTCATAGCGTTTCTCGTGGGACTAAAGGATCAGTGGAAGACACGCTTTGTGTGACTAGTCCGGGGTAACCCAGAAAAGACCATACAGCAGCGCGGGAAATGGGTTCGATTGTTAATGAGCCCCCAATCCAGTCCGTCACTGTCTGATGTCTGTGGTCTTGTTCCCCTCTCTTCCGTGAGCGGAGTTCAACCATCAAATTGCGCGCGCATATTATAACAAATTGTTTTGATAAAAGCTACAAGTTTGAACGATTTGAAGTTCGAATGCCATTGAAACGGCAATAAAAATATCCTTTGTTTCCGAAAGCACATAATTGAAAGTCTCATCCCCTAAATTTAATATTAGACGGGAGCAAAAGCAATAAACATATTCAGTGTATATTCTCACTTGAAAAAAGTTGACCATAAATAAGTTTGCAACACCGATGATATTCGCCCGGGTCGTTATGCCCACCCCTCGCCGCTAGGGGATGGGAAGGCGACAAACGGGCCACGGCGATTATCACATCAATGCCATAAAAACGCGAAATTTTCGTGGGTTTCATAGTTGAAAACGATGCACTGGAGCTGAAGACGATCTAATTAAGCGTATAGTTTATGACACATGCTCCAGATTTAGTGTCCCTGCCATGGCCGTTAGTATTGTCAACAATGGCACCTAGGAGACTTTATAGTTTTGTTTGCTTGGAACCTGGCGCCGGTGGATAGACAGACAAAAAATGTAATCTATCACACTTTAGCGGCACGTAGTTTGGGAAGTACTGAATAATCGATTAGTGGCGAGCGGATCGCGCGGGGGATGAATTTAATTTGGGGACGTATTGAATGGCGCGATGTCACATTTTTGACCTATTGACAGCTTCGCGATGGATGGCGGTGATTAAACGTGTTTTTTCGTGGAACACTTGAATCGGTTCAAAATCGAAGCCTGCGGATAAAATCGGCGACTCTCTGAAAATAGCACAAGCCTTATTAGGGTTATCAAAAAGTATTCCCGAGATCTACTAAACAAGAAGGATGTAGTAAAACTTCCCAGGCTAGTAGTAGTAGTCTTCTTTGTGCTAAATAAATACGGACAATTTTCAATTAACTTTTTATCCATTTAAGATTTTGATGCTCAGGCGTGCGGTACCCATCCTATCTCATAATACCCATCCTATTCGATTTGCCGATGAGCTTTAAATGATCCCAACTGTTTGCGATAACTCCTCGATTGTTTACCGTGGATCTGGATGAAAACATGCATAAAATCCACTTTTCCAAGCAGTGAGTGACCATAAAAAGGCAAGGGTCCATTCAGGTCATTTTAAATCTTCCCGAGATTATTTAACATCTAATAAGATTTAAATGAATAGATAAACATGCGGATCAGGTCGTTGGTGTGGGCGGTGGATATTTTTGGAGTTATAAGAATATCGACGTAAATATTAGATTAAGCAAAATAATTACAGCCTTTTATTACCTTTACCTTTGTCTTGTTTTTAAATTCCAATTGGAGTGGGGTTCAAAGGGTTCCTTTGTCGATCATTTGGGCTCTTCAGGTACATCAACAAGTTGACAGTTCAGACATTTATAAACAAAGTGTCATTAAAATGTAATAATTAAAGTTAGCATCAATAATTTATTACCACTTAAAATTTTCATTTTAAATTCATTCAGGGTAGTTTATTCCTGTATTCATGCCCAAATCAATATTTTTGTATAGAACAAATGCTATTCAAATATAACCCGGAATTTTGCTGTACAAATTTATTCAAATAAATTGGGTTTTGTTCGTTCGAAATGCGCTGCCATACCGTTCATTGAATTGCAATAAAATTCTGTCCACTTATTACTAATAATTTTGTGAGTAACATAGACATAGTCTAATATATAAAAAATAATAATTGTTTGTTCGTATTTAATGCGCTGCCATACCGTTTATTCGATTGCAAAAAAACTTTGTTGTTGCACTTTCTCAAATAATATAGGTATAATACATTTTATGATATTGCTATTTTATGAAAATATACATGTGTTCGCAAGCATCTCGCGCTAAGATACCCCAATTTGTTAAAGGGATACATACCCAGTTCCAAGAAAGCTGACATAGTCCAGTATATGCATGCGTAAGCTCTTTATAAAGGGTGCGATGAGATGAGAGGGCTAACAATGGGCAGACATGTTGACAAATAAGATTTTCAGTTCCTGGGTCATCCTGCAGGATACATTACGCAAACAAAATGGCTACTGCCGGTTGCCGATTTCGCCACAGTTCGTCTGAAAATTTATAATCCTCCAGAAGGCTTTTTTTGTGAATTTATGGAAACTATTCGGGATCGATCCGCAAAATAATATAATTTATCACGCAGTTTTGTCAGGGTCGTTCCCGTGGGGGAGAAGATTGTTATTTAATGAAGCGCTCAAATTGCCAAAACCTGTATTGTATAATAGGAAATCGATGATTTATCGGCATGTCTTTACACCTTGCTCCTTCGTCTTTGGATGGGAATAAATCATCTGTATCGTCCGATGAAGGTCTTCTGACAACCCTGAAAGTGGATATCGATTAATTTGGTATCCAGAAATTTTCTATTTGCGAAATCTCAAGACGTACAAAAATAATTTGAAATTTTGCTGTACGAATTTATTAGTGATTTATAAAAATACAAATGGAGTAGTTTATTTTTCTGCATAGTTCTCTTAATCAGAAATACATTTATTCCATCTGATAGAAAGCTTTTTTGATCCCCTTATTGAAGAAAGAAGCCAGCTGTTTCGAAAATCAGTTGCGTACATATTATTCAATCGCAGCGTTGTCCTGAAATCGTTGCCCTCCCAATGCATCAATAAACATATGAAAGCCACATGGGGCCAAGTCTGGACTGTTAAGTGGGTGTTCCCAGTATAATTGGGTGAATTTATCATGAATTTCGATTGCTATATGCGTTGTCATGCAGAAGAAGGATATGGACCCTCTGGTGACCCGAGCTGTTTATTAATCCCGCTATTCGGTGCAAAACCGAAACACGGGAGGGTGAGAGCCTGCTGAGTCTACTAGCTGCCAGTAGGGGGGGGGGGCTTTACGATCCTATCAAGAACATAGAAGACCCCAGGAAACCAGCGGGAGTATGCCGGCCAGCCCCAGCAGGTCCTCGCTAGGTTAGTGTGGAACGCCTTGTAATGTAACTTAACGTAAGGGGCGACCGTTGCCTTTTCAGAAGAATCTTGAAGATCATCTGCTTGCAAGTGATGTGGATTCACGCGTCAGCCGCATAAGCAGTGATGCTGATGAAAATGGCTATCTATGTTTTCAAAAGAGGACAGCATCGTACTCCCTAGTCACTAGCCGAGAGCAGAATAAGGACAATTGGCAGATTGACAAACAGCGGCTTACCAATTTAGAAGGCATTTCAAACAGAGCCTATGTGAAAGACTCAGACTCTATTGTGCAGCGCGCGTATGTTTCGGGTTTCCCTGGACTAGTCACACAGAGTTGTCTTCCACTGATATTTTGATCTCACAAGAAACGTTACGCGCAGAACGTCAAGATGCTAGGTACCCACAGAAATACCGTCCTTAGACCATATGTAAACAAGTTACGTTGGAGGAGGAAGGACGTATTCTAAGATTCAAGGGATGCTATCAGGCGGGGTCACTGCCACCACGAGCCCATCCCCAGTTTGAAGGGGACTGCAGCAGATAACGGACTGCAGGGGCTGCCCCTTTCCTATGGTACTTGTATCAATTCGGTCATTTGTAGTACCTAACCATGGAGACTAGTCACCATTTGAGCAGTCCAAAGCTGTTCGTCCTTGTATGCACAGGCTGTTGCAAACTTCTGTTTTCTGAAATCAGCAGTACCCCGCACTCCTGTACGGGCACGCAGCATAAGGTAGGCTGTGTAGCCAACTCAAGTTAGCATGTTGGGGCTACCTCAGCATCATTTGATGAGCAAACCGACGAGGCTGCTTGCGCAGGTTCTCCACTCCGCAGGATTTCGACCGTTGCCCACAGGCGTTTACGATAAGATGAATGATTACCCGTTGAGCAACAGAGGATGCTACTTCTCACATTTTTTCTTGAGTGGTAGAATCAAATATCTTCCTATGTGATGGAATAAATATATCTAATATATAAAAATGAATCGGGTTTTGTTCGTTCGAAATGCGCTGCCATACCGTTCATCAGATTGCAATAAAACTTTTTCCACTTATTACTAAAGATTCCACAAGTAATATAGGTATAGTTTAACATATAAAAAATAATGTTTGTTTGTTCGTTTTTAATGCGCTGCCATGCCGTTCATTCGATTGCGATAAAACTTTTCCTACTTATTGTTTGCACTTTCTTGAATAATATTAGTATATTACAGTGAATTTACAGTAGATCCTATATATAAAAATCAATGTTTTTATATTTGTTCATATTTATAATAAAACCAACAAACGATATTTTTAGAATTATTACTTCTGTAGCGGCAACGCGCTGGGTATCGGCTATTTTCTAATAAAGGGAACTCCGTAAATAATAAGAAAATTGTAAATTTCTTTGGATTATATATTTTTAAATGTCTTAGCTTTGAAAATATGCAAAAAAAAAGCAAATCAAAAATTTGATAATCCAGTATCATGAGCTTTTTCCATCCTCATCCATTGTCATCGGCTTGTCAAATTTTGCACCGCCTATTTTTTTTTATTGTGGAGACTCATATGGAATATGAATTTTTGACGTGTATTACATTCTGCATCCCCTATTTTTTGCACCTTTCCGAATTTTCAATTTTGCTGTGCACCGCAAAAACTTGCACAAAAGCCGCTGCAATACGCCGAAAAAAATCCCATAATTCGGAGCAGTTTTTATTTTCAGCGCGATTGGCGAACCTTTTTTTCAGATGCCCTTTTTAAAAAATTGATCCCTACACGAGATGCCTATTGAAAATCGTGTCGAAATATTCGTGCATGTATTTGAATAATTTAGCAACATCCCAATAACACGGCTAGCATCCCCTTAATACTGTTATAATTATAGGGGATGACGGAGACAGGTGGCATAGGAAATACGTAGCCCGGAGGCGATTTAATCCAGATCGAATTATAGTACAAGGACTGCGATGATGATTGATACGGACAGATCCTTATGAACATAGATTTTCCGATTTTACGCAATAAATGATACAACATGTGTATCATGATCTTATCAGTCGTCAATGGCTGATGATACTACTTTTGTATCATGCTGCTTTCGACATATAGCTAGTGTGACTCTATAGAGAAGCTACGCGCATGCGCCGCGCCACCTCTACTGTATGTATCTATACGTAGCGTAAGCATTAGACCAGTCGCGCGCATATTTTATTATATATTACACAACACACAGTATAATCTTTTAAAAATATATACTTTTGCCGCACGAGACTCATACATTATACTTGAATTCTTTTACCGTTACCTTCTATTTCGAAACGGAAGGATCAACCTGGAATAGGAAACTCGAATTCACGTGTTGCACATAGATGGGGAGTCCTCGGTTAGCCCAGCAATGTTTTTAAGAGGAAAAAGGGGACTGGGCTCTTTATACTCCAGAAAGCCAAATCAACAGGGTCGCTTATAGTAGTAATTTTACTATTTTCCGAATATTTTTTATAAAATTCCCAAACTCCCTATTAATTTATTTACAAAAACGACCCGCTGGATGAGAGTTCTAAATGAAACTCGAAAGTCATTATAGGAATGAGGAGGTGAATGTATGATACAGACAAATTGGTTATAACTCCTTCCTATGAATGGATATTGAAGTGTGTATAAGTGGATATAAGTGTGTCCTGGTTGACACGATTTCATCCCTTTTAATCATTTAAAATAATAAAATAAAAAAAGATTCTTCTTAAGTATATATGTTGCTATAGTTCCTACCTCAAAGAAAAAGAAAAACACTTTATTTCTACAAAATGGCGACTGTTAAAAAAGTACTTTTTTTGTCTTCTTTTTTTTACAGTTTTAATTTGTTTTAAAATAGTTCAATATAAAATTTTGACATAAATCTAGTAGAAACGATAGAAGGTTATACAGTTAAGATTTCTAAAAAAATTTAAGTAAATCAATTCAATATAACTTGAGATATGATGTCAATTGTGTTGAAAAAAGTAGTTTCTTTATGTTTAGTTGCCGCATTACTAAAATAGCTATAACTCTAATAGCTACATGAAATAGATACATGATCTAATTAAAAATTGTACAGTGATGTATTTTAAATTCAAAAATGATGCGCGGTACAGAGGTTATGAATTTGACGAGGGATATATCGGTAGTGCCAAAAATACGTGCCGTTTTTACCATTTTTGTTTAGAAAAGTAATAAAAAATTAAGTAGCGTAAGATTTGTAATGTTTTCATTACTATATACCTTGATATATTCATTGTTCAGGAAATTCTAACCAGTCTTTTTGTCTGGACGTGTATAATTTTCGCGGAAAAATCCCTCAAAATGGAGTTATTTAGCTAATATTTAGCTTAACGTATATCGGTGTGCTGCTTTTTTGTTTAAAAATAATAGGTAGATTTAAAAAAGAACAAACTGCTCACATTTGAAGTTTTTCGTTCTATTCGAGTGATTCCATTCAAGTGAGAATAAAAGGAAAGTATAAATTGGATAAATGGAACTATGAAAGTCAAACGGATCGCCAAAGAAAAACAAGGAATTGGATGAAATCCTGCAAACTTTTAAAGGAAAACTTACGAGATTTCCTGTCGAACTTTGTATTTGTCGCAGCAGAGGCGGCAACTCCATACAAAAATATTATTCATATTTAGCCTACTTTCGCTTCGAAAATTTTTTTGAGCCAGTTTTTCGCCAGAATAAAATAGAATTTATTTCATATTTCTATGTAAATTGTAATGAATTTGAAGTCGTTTCTTCGAAACAGCGGGTCGACCGATGGGACCAATTTAAGCCAGACAAAATCCCTTGTTTGAAAATTAAAACTATGAAAAATTAACATATTCAGCCTCGGGAGAGCTGACGATCGTAAACTCGTCTGGAGAGCTTAATCCAGTCAGATTGGGTTACAACACCTGAACCTGAAGTAAATTCAATCCTCCAAAGAGCATAAATGTATAACTATTCCACCCCATTCTATACATCGGCCTCTGAGCCTTCGTATCTGTCGCAATTTTCCTAAATTATCGACAAATAGACCAGAGTTGGATAGAACCATAACGACAAATAGACCCAGCAAGGGTTGCTCCCCGTCGTAAATCAAAACTTTTTATGGCCGAACAGGGTAGAAAAAAATACGCGATGAAATCTCAAAGGACTAGCGTGTAAATTCTCCGCCGGTCTATTTAAGCAATGACCCTTCGATGAATGAATTTGTAGAGAATCATCAAAATTTACACAAAATAATAGGACTAATTTTTGCCAAACAAAAGACAGATGTTCCAATCATATCAAACATAACAATAAAATAATGCCGGATCGGATTTACGACGTGCTATAAAGTAGCCATTAAACAAAAAGCATGCCGATAATGCCATTTATTTCCGACAAAAACATCCTCATAAAACGAGCCATCGATCAATTAAACCCAGATAAACATGTCTCGAAATAAAGACTTTGGATGAAATCTAATCAATAATAATGAAATGTATTACAGACGCGTGATTTATTGCTTTAAGCTACGTGTAACGCGGCTCAAATGGCTAGAATAGGACAAATTCCGCACATAAACAATAGTTATGTTATTTTATAAACCTTTGTTAGTATGCACACAGTAATAATCCAAAGTTTTATCGCGATCGGATGAATGATATTAGAGCGTATACGAAACAAACAGACAACAGACGGACAGAAATCATGATCTGAACAAATCCCAGAAAAGGTCGAGGTCGAAATATTTCGGTAGTCGGGGTACCAGCTTTTGTATGCCAGTGTCATAGACCTCTGCCGCCAGTTCTTTCAGTCACTTCTTCGTTACTTCCTCGACCTCCCGGTCGTTGGAAAATATTTAGTAAAAAGGTTAGGTAAAAGGTAGAGGGAGTTACTTAACAATATCTCATCCAAACGATATCAACAGTTCCTGTGAAGCTCACACAGTGTGGAGTGTAGCGTTGTCATGCAAGAGACTGACTCCCCGGGTCTACATTCCTCTTCTGCAATTCTGAATTTAATCTAAATTAATGATAACTCATTACGGTCCCAAAAATAGGTGCCATAATTATTCTGGCTAAATGGGCCATCTTGAACTTTTTGGCCATCCCCACGTAATGGCGTTGTTGTTAATCTGTGTAGGTTTAATTCGCCAAATTAACAACGACACCTTCTATTTTTCTTTAGATCCAATGTTTGAATTTAACAGTGACATCCTCTGTGGTGCCACAAACACATTGTATCTGAAAGAACGACACCTTCACGCAGGAGGTGGGAGTAGCCAAATAACTGGGTGGGAAGGGAATCTTCCATAAGATACCCTGGGTTTGATCCCAGGGTAGTGTCAGATTCTTACTGACTAAACCTCTCCCGCCCTTCTCTGTCCCCCTGGTATTGTTTATCACATTGATTCAGGAGGGCAGGTAGTCTGCCCTTAATTAGCTGGCCCTATTCTAATATTGAAGAGCCGCTCTGCATCTCTCTCTCTCTCTCTCACTGCCTTCTTTGGCGCTCATGATTTCTTCAACCAAGTATCGCCAAATGTCCCAGTTTTTTTGCTCAACATCATGCTGTGGACCATGCTACACATCGAGTGCATCGAGTACTTGTTTCAGCGAATTTTTTTGGAGTGTCCAAGTCTCACAACCATTGATGGTGTGTTCGGCATCATCGACCTCCGCTTGGCATGCCGTGGATGCTTCCTTGCCGATCCGTTTCAGGTACGCACCAAAACATCCATGTCCAATAAAGACCTGGGTCATGCGGTAGATCGTTTCTTTGTGTTTTGGGGCCCTTTGCCGGCTTACGACCGGGATAAATCGGTGGGTCCATCTGCTACCAGGCTTCCTTCAATTTCTGGTCATGCTCGTTATGGTTTTTGGGATCTTTGAAGTTCTAAGGCCCACTTATTTTTTTCGAGGCCCTGCAGGGGGATCACAGCGATTACGAGCACCGCTTCTTCAGATACTGTTCTGTATGCTGTGGTGACTCGGAGCGCTTTCTGCCGTTAGACCCTTGCCAGCTTCTTTTTGTAGCTTTCATATCTCTCGTTCAACCTTGTGAACTTTGACAACAAACTGTTTGACCCTTGGTCTTCTTCTTCTGCTGCAGATCATTGCCTCCGTTTTCTCTACCGCCAGCTGCAGGAAATTTTCCCGCATCCACACGTTGATTTTAGCGATGACTTTGTTGCCCGTCGCCTCCATTTCCCATGGATGCCGAGCTATCTCCAGCAGTGCGATATCGTCCGCGCATGCAATGAGTTCTGCTCCTTCTGGCATTTTCAACTCCAGCAGGCTGTTGTAGAGGACGTTCCATAGTGTGGACCCCAGCACTGATCCCTACGAAACGCCCATCTCCCATTTCTTTGCCGTGTCAGTCTCATTGTGATGGACACATCGGTCTCTGAAGTAGCCGTTGACGAGCTCGAATTATATTAACTAATGGTCTCCCACTTTTTACCTTATGAGTATCAGTACAGTCTTCGTTGAACAATCTTACCCACTTCGTAACATGTTGTCAACTCATTACATCACTACAATAAACTTCCACGAGCTTCCAATGGATATTCATGGTGGTATTGTTCTGCAAAGTCAAAAAACGAATAACTGCGTGGAGATCACATGGATGGAAGGTGGCAGGAGCACGTGACAACCTTTCCATCGGAAGAATTTACTGTAACTGAAAAAAATGGCTAACAAACAAATTGATCGTTAGGATTCCCCCTACATGTGTGCCTTGTTATCTTACTTTCTGCATGACTCTTGTAGTTATGGTACCAAAAAAAAATTTTTTTTTCAACAATATTATGAGACTTAAAATATTGCTTTGGGAATGAATTAAGATATGAAATTTTTCTACTCAAATAATCTCTTAGTAGTTTTTCTCGATTTTAAGATAAGAAAAAAATGATATTCTTGCCGATGGATCTTCGATAATAAAAGGATGTAAAGAAATCTGTACCCATTGAAGGTTTGATAGCTAGAACCCTCGTAGGGCCCATAGGCATTTTATGCCATCTTCAAAGTAAGTCCACCTTGATCGCACGTACTCCCCTACATTTATGCCCCATTTATGGATGGGACGTTTGTATTGTCGAAGAAAGTGGCGCACCTCAATTTCTGCTTACCAGCGGACGCATCGCTTCTCTTTTATATACCCCGTTCTTTTTATTCCCATCATTTATATCCCAGATTTATGCTCTTCTGCCGCCGGCCATAAAAACAAATCTAATTTATATTAATGTGTTTATATGGGAGACTCACCGGGAGGAAGAAAAAACGCTAAAATTATAATGTTGAATTTATGTTTTCTCGGTTTCCTCACTTAGCGCTGATAAATGGAGCTTATTTCCTTAATTCTGTACGAGTTTATCTCATCACGGAGGAAAGTGACATCTTTGCTCAGTAGTTTCGAGATGTTATCTCCACATAAATACGTCTTGCGTAATCTTATGTACGACTACATTAACTCGGAGCGTCTTGAAATGTGCCCTTAATTATTTCTTAAATAACAAAAATGCTGTACTTTCTTAAGTCCCTAATGGACAACAACTGATAATACATTTTTTAGGGTCAATATTAATGTACTAACCAATTTTAAAGATAAATATTATAATGAAAATATAATAGACAGGAATTTAGTATTTTTTACAAGCTCTAGATATCAATAAATGTACAATATTCAATTCCACACCATGCACGTTGAATGACAGCACTTTCCAGCACATTTGTAAGAAGTTTATTTCATTATTTTTAATCAATATTTCAAAGCTCGCACGGTCTCCAGATCTGACACCACTGGATTTTTTTGCCTGAGGACGTGCCCTATTCCGTGGTTCGCACGACCTTCTGATCTGACACCATTGGATTTCTTTGTCTGAGGACGTGTCTTTTTTTTAAAAATTCTGGACTATGTGTGAAACATAGCAAATTATCTCCTTAACCTCCAAAAAAATGTGTCTGCCCATGTGAAAAACACCATCGATACAAAATTTAGAGGTAAAATACTTTTTAGATGAACTGTTTGATTTATACTGACTAGTGTTTTAATGGAAATGCTTTTTCGAACATAATCTTACCTTATTTGATTCCCACACAATTTGAAAGGATATAAAGTCCTTACTGTATTGTAATGAATATCCCTGGAATATTCTTCGAAACACCAGTGATTTGTCAAAAACGTTAATACCACCGCAAACGCTGTAGGAAAAAACTTTGTAGAAGTGAACGCAATAGAAATATTTATTGTATTTTTAATCTATTTCGTACTCTATGCAAAAAAAATCGTCCAAATATGATATTCCTTTATATCAATACAATTTTTTTTTGTGTTCGTATGTGCGGTAGTAAAACTTAATTGGAAATTTAATTCAAACGCTACAAAAAAATAAAACGGATGGTAAATGTAATATTTGAGATGATAATTTGAATAAATAATAATATTGTAATAGAAATAAAAGCACGGCATTGAAAATTAAGCATACTCATACTCTTTTTGGATCACCACAGTAGCGTTGATACTCATCAAAGGGTTAATTTCAGACTCTTTGCATGCAGTTGCATGCAGTTACATAGAAACGACAGAGACACGCAACAATAAGAAGTGCTCGCGAAAAATGGATAAATTCGCGAAAGATGGTTCGTCTTTGAAGTCTCGCAGTTGGGTCACTTTTTTTAGGCATGAAATTAACATCTTGAACCAAAACAGCTGTTTATATTTATTTTCCATCGTCTTACTCTATCGTTCGACGCCTTTCTGTTTAGCCGATTCGTTTAAATATTATATTTAAATAGCTGTTTATCCTTTGAAATAGATGGTTTTACTTTAACGTGGCATGTAAACATCATAGTTGAAATGCTATTATTCAATTAAAAAATTAGGCTGTTCTCTGCCCTGATGCTGTGTAATAGGGAAATTGTAATAGAAAACCGTACATGATGCAGATGGATCCCAAATGGATCCAGGGAGGCTTCAAACTTAAATTATGCTCTTTGAAGTTCGGTGTGAACTTCAAAAATATGTTTAAAGTTAATTGAATTTGTAAAAAAACAATATTAGGAAAGCAAGGGATTAACCCAAAACAAAAAAAATCCGCTGATGTTCTTATGAACCGATATGAAACCTGATGATTCCCTCCTAATAGTATTCCATGTCCTGGCAACTTAAAATGCGGAATACATCCAAGCAGGGATATCCGATAGGGTCAAAAGCTTCTGACCTTAAGCATTGATGAAATATATCACCTTACGTCTACGCAATTTATCCTTCTGCCTACATTTCCTATGAGCTCTGCTAAATCGACTCAATTATCTCACACGGCTTTGGACGGGCAAGTGTAAGGTTTTTTTTTCGGTTTCTTGTAAGTTGCGAGTCCCTATCGTTACGTGGGACGTCTATTTTTTCATCCCTTTAATACACCGTCTACGGGAGATAACCTGAAAGGAAAACATTCAGCATTCAGGCCGGATGCCTCATCCTTCAGACTCGCTCCATTCAACCGTCTCGAGCCACAAAAAGGCTTATCTTCTTTACGCCCCTCGGCTTAAGGTCAATTTTACTTCGAGTGAACCCGACGTCTTGAGACTCAGCTGTGATCCAATGCAAAAAAAGTTTTCAGGGATGACTTAAGGTGTATTTTAGTCACGTGTCGGGACCGTCCGTCCGATATATGTAAGTCGTTTAAATCAAGTTAATCCTGCTTAATAATAGAAATAGACTTTTATTTTTATCCGAACCTCAATTATCTGAACAGACGGGGACCGTAAATAGTCCGGATAAAGATAAACCTTCTCAAAATCTTAGATCACTAATCATTAGTCTCACAGACTACAAACTCGGAACGCATTCGACATGTATGTAAACATTCCTCGCTCTGCTTAAAATCTTTCCAAATAAACAAATTAGTGACCCAGGCGTATTCATTGCAATCGTCAGTACCATGCAGGAGGTGGGAGTCGTTTGAGTCGTCGAATAGCTTTGGCTGCGAGAAGACGTTCTTCCCACGGTCAGATCTCTCTTTCTATTGTCATCTATAAAAAAAAATAGCTAACATGGCTCAGAAACTCTGCCTCGCAGGCACACTCACTCCATCCCGCTACATTGGTGTCAGAAGTGCTTATGCTTGTTCGTGAATTTTCAAGCTCTTATTGCACGTCGTACTTTAGGCCCTTTGACTAGAAGTTACCCAATAAAAATTTTAAATTCAAAATATCAGCTGATGACACACGTTGGAGATAAGTTTAAGACATATGTCAATACGTAGCCTATTTTATTATACATTGCACAATTTGTAAACGTAAATAAAACAAGTTGTATGTGAGATATCCACTCATTTTTTTGTATTGTTTGAAATTATATATAATGGCATTTGGTATGAAATTTAATATTGTTGAAATATTCACCGCAGTTTTTTAAACGGAAAATTAATTTTTAAAATAAAATTAAACAATTTGCAAATTTTATTTTACTATATAATAATTTGCCATAGACTACTTAATAATTGACAATAAGTTTAATAGACGTTGCTTTGATAACATGACCACAGTTTGCTAACAAATATTGAGCGTTTCTATTGAAATACTCTGTAGTTTCAACAATATTTCGTTCAAAATGACATAGTATCCAAATTTAAAGGCAAAAGTTTCTTCTCTGCAATACTAAAAGCTGTACAATTACTTTAATGGAATAGCCATTGGCGAAACTGCAGCTTGGGACTATAATTTTCAGACGAAAGTTCAAAAGTCAGAGACGTTTATTTTAGTTTTTGAATTTCGAAAAAATCGATTTTGTTTTTTTTGCATATTTCCAAAGTTTAAATTTATAAAAATATATCCCCCAAAGAACTTTCCAAAATTTTAATTATTTACGGAGTTATAGCTATTTTAATGGCGCATCAATTTTAGCCAGAATTAAATCTTTAAACACGTTTTTCTACACAGTTGACATGATATCTCAAATTATAATAAATGGATTTATTTCAAATTTTATTTTGTAAAAAATATATATTATTTTCTATCGTCTCTACCAGATTTATATCAAAATTTTATTTTTAACTATTTTTTAAAAAAATAAAACTGAAAAAATAAGGTAAAAAAATGATTTATTTTTAAAAAATCACCATTTTGCGATAATACACTTTTTTAAAATATTTTTAAAGGTAGAGACTATAGCAACATTAATATTCATTAAGAATATATTTTATTTTTTTAATTTTAAATGACTGAAAAGGTTAAAATTGTGTCAACCAGGATATACCTTTTTTTTGCCCCTTACAATTTACCAGCTTATAACTTATTTATTTTTAATTTATTTCTTCATTTTAATAATTGGAATCAATGTTGCTTGAATTCAGTTCAGTAATTTAAATGATACAATGTTATTGTATTGCAAAATTATATTTGCATTGGCGAAACAAAGCCATTGTTCAACTATGAAAATCAAATTTTTGATCAGTTTTTTAATGATGAAATTCTTACTTTTTTTCACGTTAATGTTGATTTAATAATGATTGTTTTTTATAATAGAGTGTCTAATTTAATATGTTTGTGGTTTTTGAAAGATTTTATTGATATTTATTGTACAGGACACCCTTAAAAAGCCATGGCGGCTCGACGAGGCGTGCAATTTTCTCAAGCATCAACCCCTAGTAGATATTATTATAGGATTTCCTCGAACGTCTTTTTTACGCGTTGGCATAAAATGAAAATAATCCGCATCCTATTACGGGACTAAAATTTTGCTATTGGAATAAAATTGAAATTGAGTAAGTCCCACGCCTCTGAAGATCGAATATGCCATGGAAAGAAGGCCCCTTGCCTCTAAATAATGCATGAAAATGTGCGTCGTAAACCCGGCCAAAGCACAGAAAAAGGACGAGAACAATGGACGAGGATATCGGGAGGATGTTAAATACAATTTAAGGAAGGTAATAAACGTGCTAACCGTGAAGAAGTGTGAGGTGAAGACAGAATGTCGATAGTGGAGGTCGTAAATTTAATACCAAATATATATAGAGAGAGAGAGAGACGTCCTTTCTTCCTGCATTTATTGCATTATTTAGCACACAAGCTTTAAAATTAAGAAAAAATATATAAGAATACAAGATTACCGTCAATAAACTAAAAATATTTCCGTTGACATTCCAGAGTCGAAACGTCAAGAAGAAGGAATCTGAATATAAATATACTCCTACCGGTTATCTCAGATTGTTTAATACCACTTAAAATAAATGATCATAAATGATTACTATGAATTCCAATGCTTCGAGAAATGTGCAACGATAAATATGAAAATTATGGTATTCATAATCTTAATAAATAAGAAATGATCCGACATCATTTTGTCTCGTATCATCCACATTAAAATCGCGGATAATAAAATCGCATTTTTATTCGTCTGAATGTGCTGATAAATATGTTAGAAATGAGACAAGCTGTCAGTTAATTCATTTTGGATGCTATTAAAAATATTTAAAAATAAAATTGGCATAACTCGGATATCTACACCGATGGAAATCTTATATGTACCGACTACCGGATGATAGTTTCAGAATAATTGAAGCTGGATACCAGATCTACAGCTTGGATAACAATACAAATAAGAGAAGATGGGTATAAAAAATATGAGTCCAACCCTATACTTGTGATTAACATACGACGAAGCGACAGACAACGACTTACTGGATTGAAGGGTTCTATATAAAAGACCCTATTCAAGAGTCACTGTGAGTTTAACGTCAGTTTGAAGGGGGCTCCAATAGATGACAGATTGCATGGGCTACCCATTCCTCATGGTACTCCTATTGGTTCGGTCATTGGTAGTACCTAACTATGGAGACGAGTCGCCGTCGAGTAGCTCAAATACAACAAAGATGTCGCTGGGTCATTCCGGATTACTGGACGTTCCAGTTCCTCATTTTCGGAGTGTCCGTGCGGAGATCCGATCATGGACGCAGAACACGTTCTGTGGACATGTCTGGGTATGGTGTCCGATCAAAGTATCAGCGATCTGAAAATCGGACCGGTTAGACACGCAAACTTTATGACCACTGCCTCGTCTTTTAGGGCATTTTGGGCTTTTTGTGCAAGCTATGGGGAGAAATGCATCCCCGATCTACGATCTCCATGTTCATGAAACCCCCCCCCCCCCCAGAGACTAATTTACATTAGTGGCTCGCACCAAATAAAGTCGCGAGCAAGACTGGACTTCCCTTCACTCATAAAACGTATATATTTATCTATTTCAATGATTTATTTTATCTAGTCCTTGGATATTAAATTCAGGATTTCCACCTTGCTGTGCACTTTTATTGAGCGGGCTGGCATGGTCCCGAATAGCGGGACCAAGTCAGTGGAGAGTCCTCATTTCACTTTATGGATACGCAGCACAGGATGAACTGGCGTAGAGTTACTCACCGCCTGGAGTTTTATGGGTGAGCATCAGGGAGTCTAGGCTCGTGAGTAACGATTGAATCCCTAGGGCAGGGGTCGGCAACCTTTTGAGTCGGAAGAGCCAAAAATTACAATTTACAAATTTCAAAGTTTTTAAAGAGCCATAAAAAATTTTCTTGCCAACAATAAATAGTACCCGCATAAATAAAGTTTTTTGATAAAAATAACTAATCTATTTATTCATATATAAGAAGTGTTTTTTAACAACAAATTAGATTATATATATGTGGTATTATTAGATAATTTACCCGTTGGGTGAGCGTTCAAAATAAAACTCGGTGGTAATGCTACCTTCAATATCGAGCGAATGAGGAGGTGAATGTATGACACAGACGAAATGGATGTAACCCCTTCCTGTGAATGGATATTGAAGAGGCCCATAGTTCTGTAGTGGACTGTTAGTGGCTGCACTATGATGATGATGATTAGATAATTACTTAATTGCTGGACGGTCTTGGAAAACTCCTCGAAACAATGCTGTTGAAGAGAATCCAGCCAGGAATTGAACGAAAACTGTCAGACAGGCAGTATGGCTTTAGACCGGGGCGATCCACGCTTAGAGCAATAAAACGTGTAACTGATATCATCCGAAAACCGCGAAAAGGCTCGGTTAAACAAAGCAAGTACGTTGTGATGGTCACACTGGACATAAAAAACACTTTCAATAGCGCAAGCTGGGAACTAATTGTGGGAGCCCTGGAGGAAAAATTTGAAGTTCCACAGTATGCAGTCGACCTCGTAAGCGATTATTTCAAAGACCGATATGTCCATCACAACGAAACGGTCCTGACGAGAAGACTGGAGATGGGCGTCCCACAGGGGTTCGTTTTGGGATCGACCCTCTGGAACGTACTCTACAACAGTGTCCTAAACATGGCACTACCTGCAGGAGCAGAATTCATTGCCTTTGCGGACGACGTCGCGCTGCTGGTGACGGCTCGACGTCCATGGGAAATGGAGGTGACGGGCAACGAAGCCCTCACCAGAATTCGAGCGTGGATGCGGGATAATCGCTTGCAGTTGGCGTCTGAAAAAACGGAGGCAATGATATGCAGCAGACGGGGAAGACCGAGAGTCGAGCAGCTTGTTATTGGAGAAAACGAGGTGGAATACAGTAAAATACTGAGATACCTCGGGATCTTCATGGATAACAAGCTGACCTTTAGAAAACACATAGAAGAAACTGCACAGAAGGCGCAGATAGTAGCCAGCGAGCTTGGACGGCTCATGCCCAACATTGGAGGACCAAAGCCCTGCAGAAGACATACCATAAACGAGGTAATATACTCGATCATTCTGTACGGAGCCCCGATATGGCATGAGTCGCTCAGACGCGACATCAACAGAAAGAAGTTAGCCAGGGTCCAGCGACAGGGAGCGCTCCGATTCACCGTAGCGTACAGGACAGTGACCGAAGACGCGGTGCTGGTGATCGCTGGAATACCCCCGCTGGACCTCCAAGGAAAGAAGAGGGCCTTGGACTACGACAATTCTAAAAATCGCAACGAACATGACCAGAAACTGAGGGAAGCCTGGCAACGGAGATGGGATCAGTCCAGCAAGGGAAGATGGACCCATTAACTTATCCCGGTCATAAGTCGGTGGAGGGCCCGGGGACACGGTGAAACAACCTACCTCTTGACTCAGGTGCTCACTGGGCATGGATGCTTCGGTGCGTACCTGAAGCGGATTGGCAAAGAACCATCCGCAACGTTCCACCACTGCCAAGCGGAGGTAGACGACACAGAGCACACCATCATTGGCTGTGAGGCTTGGGCACCCCAGAGAAAACTGCTGAAACAAGCACTCGGGGTAGCCGAGTTCAACATCGACAACATGGTCCACAGCATGATAGGAAGCAAGAAGAACTGGAAGCTTTGGCGCAACTACGTAGAAGAGATTCTGAGCGCCAAAGAGGGCAGTGAGAGAGAGAGATGTAGAGCGCCTCTTCGACAATAGAATAGGGCCAATCTAAGGCCAGACTACCTGACCTCTTGAAGTAATGTGTAAAATAATACCAGGGGGCCAGAGAAGAACAAGGGAGGGGTTTAGTGGGTAGGAACGAGTTAATCATTAGTCCCACACTACCCAGAATGGGTGTCTTACGAAGATTCCCCTCCCACAGATAAAAATAAGATAATCACTTATTATTTAAGTAAAAAATTGAAACAATTTAACATTTACTTACAACACTAACTTGTACTTCAATAACAAACAATTGAGCAAACAAATTCAATGGGAGCGATGGTTTTGCATGGTTATTCAAGTAGAAAATTTCGTTATTTGCGTATGGAACTAAAGAGCCGCAGCTTCACACTCAAAGAGCCGCATGTGGCTCGCGAGCCGCTGGTTGCCGACCCCTGCCCTAGGGTAATGATTTTCCTCGTTGTGCCTCGTCTTCCCTAAAAGGCGCGGTAAAAAAGAAGTGGGCGTCTGGAAACACTGCACATGGCACGTCTGGTGACTAAAAGACCAACGGAAGATACTGTGTGTGGCTAGTTCAGGGACTCCTGGGTCAGACTACAAAGTGTGTCCCAAAAGTTATGAAATATATTTAAAAGATTTATTGCCAATACCAATACAGATTGTTAATATTCTTCAAAGTACTCCTTCAGAGCTATCGCCACGGCCGCTTCAATAGCGTCACTGCAGGATGGTTGCATAAACGTTTCCAGGTTGTGTTTCGCCAAGAACTCAACCTTGGATTTACTCATTCTATGTGTAGTTATTAAGAAAATTAATGTAAATAATGTGTTATAGAGCGTCACCCGCAATATGTGTGAGCATACTCTCTCTGGATAGCTCTAGTGCGCCCGTAGCATGTGCGGGCATACTCATCTAAGGGTTAATTTATTTCCAATTGGAGATTCATTTTTACATATGAAAATATTTTCATATCAACCACTTTGCAAATGTGAATATTTTTAAAGAAATATATTTTTATTAAGTTATCCACTCGAAAATTTTAATGTAATCCCTTTCTATCCAATTATTTTTATTTAAACCACACTACAAATATTGAAACGTCGACCAATTCATAGCACATTGAATATTTAAACACAATCCTCCAGACAATAAATACTCAAAAGGATTGCGATAAAATGATAAATCTAGAGAAAAATCTAATCTCACCCCTGCAAAGTATTACCCTATGGCGACTAAATCCTCTTTGCGGTGGTCAAAGCGTGTACACTTCAATTGATTCGGGTCCTTCAGAAAGTCCTCCTTTTTCGCTTGTATTGTCGCCCAGGGCGAAGTACGTCAGCGGTCGTGCACCTTTTTTACAACCACTCGATAAGATCATCCCCAGACGGGATTTGTTTGAGCAAACTCCAGCACAATGGCTCCATAGATCCAAAATCTGGGTGCCCTATCAAATTTGACGCCCCGCCATCAAAGCCCGTATGCCAGAACTTTCAAGACTTACAAAGCACCCACTTGAGTCCCAACAACTTATAGGGTCGGTTAATCCGAATTTCGTATCTTATCCGTAACAAATTCATAATTCGATACATTGTATAACATAATATATTAATACAAAATTCATACAAATTTAATATCAACCCCAAGTATATAAATTGCAACCCCATTCACACGCCTCCCATTAAATATTTAATAAAATGCGGCAATACAAAAATGTTTTTTTAATTAACAAATAATTTAAACAAAGCAGAATTGATTGAACGCAACTTTGTGCATATTTCATAGAATGCATTTCATCCCCGATGCAAAATGGGGTGCAAATTAAATTTCGATTAATATGCAAATGCCTTAAAAATATCGTTAATGGAATTTAAATTCGATGTTGATGAATATTATAATTAGTTTGAAGTTAATCCAGCTTTAATTTATTGATCTATATTTTTTTATACAAAAATTATTTTATAAATTTTTCAAAATTTGCAGTGAAAAAGTCAATGTAAAAATGTATTGCACTACGAAATTAAAGCTTTTTTCAATAAGGGTTTGCTAAAAAATTAAGATTTTTATCAAGGAAGGCATTATATTATTAGGAGACATTAGGTGACTAGGACTTTCAATGGCAGGAAAATACCGGACCGCCCAAAATCCATCGCAGATTACGAGCATAACTCAATTTTATTATCGTATAAAAGCCATCTTGCAGTTCTTCAATTAGATTAAATAGATCGTCTTGATCTATTTAATTTGATCGATTCTGCCAAATTAAATTATCTAATATATATAAAAATGATATGGGTTTTGTTCGTTCAAAATGCGCTCCCATACCGTTCATCGGATTGCAATAAAACTTCGTCCATTTATTGCTAAAGATTCCGCAAGTAACATAAGTATAGTTTAATACATAAAAAAATAATGTTTGTTTGTCCGTATTTAATGCGCTGCCATATCGTTCATTCGATTGCGATAAAACTTTGCCAACTTATTGTTTGCATCTTTTTAAATAATATAGGCACAGTAAAATTAACTTAAAGTAGATAGGAATAAGTATAAAGGCATTAAATCGGTATCCATTTCATCATGTACTCAAATCGCTCATACAAAATGTCCATCATGGCATGCGCTGTATGTAGTACTGTTTTATTGGAATCACATATTGTATCCATATCATCCAGTTTAAGCCACAAAAAGTTGCTTATTCAAATATACATTCATCCAAAAACAAAATTTTTAGCGAAACGTTTCTCAAACTGAGCACTGATTTTAAAAATATTTTATATAATAATTTGCCATGTATTATTAAATAATTTACAATGAATTTGATAGATGTAATATTAATAATATGGCCGCTATAATATAACAAATGTGTAGCGTCTCTATTGAAAAAGACTATAATTTAACAACATGCTTAAAGTTTATTATCCATTTTCATCAAAGTATTGATTTATTTATAACATAAACTCAATATAATCCCGCTTTGTTCATCGGATGAACATAATCCCATCATAAAATATTTGCAAAGTGCGCTCCATTTATAATAAATCGGCTTAGGTGATATTGGGGTGCTGCATAAGTTATGATCGTTTTTGATCATATCTATTATATGTTATTTATCCATTTTTATGCAAATATTTTGATGTAATTATGCTTTTTATATTTGTCTACATGTCAATGAAGATGTTGTTAGACATTTTGCCACTTATAAATTGGGAGATTACCGCAATAAATTGGGTTTTTATACATTTTTTCGCTGATGTTCAATTTTCAAAGGACGTTATACAACAACCAAACGACATTGTATTCAAAGATAGTCGATTCAACAACAATTTTTACGATCGTATTAAATTTTTACACCGACGTCTCCTCCTGTCGTATCTCGCATCTCCGCCAACTTCGCTCGAACTAATCACTAAGAGCGGAGCAACAACTTCGACGATAAGAGTTTTTCTCACGGTTGGTTGCAGCAAATACTAAAACCAACTGACATTTCCATTATTTTATGTGTCGGGGTCTGGCAATTCGCCCCGGAAAAACCGAACCCCAACTAATGTCCTCGGCTGACGTCTCCGTCAGCCGCAGAAGAGTTCATCGCCGGCGTTATCTTGTTAGCGAGACGAGACGACTTTTATTGCCGCGACCCCATACAAGTCGACCCCCGAAGCCTTAAATTTGCTGCAATTAAGCACCCCCCGATAACGGCCCGAATGTGCCCAAATGTCTACATTTCGCCGGAACAATAAACAAATAAACAAAGGATGCTGTAAAATAAACAAATAATGGGATGACGGGAGTGGGTCTGAATGTACACATTCATCACTGGATGTCGCGTATATAATATTTATACAATTTATATAGGAGTCAGGAGCGATGTTAAGCAAACAAAAGGAATTGCGCAATTCTATTTTGACGTTCGGTGCATATAAATATTTTACACAATATATTGCGCAATACTAAACTGAATATGAGGATGCACGCACATGCTGCGAGCGGCGCTCCGTAACACTTTATTTCCAATGTCATGCTTCGTGATTAGGGCTCTATTTGTTTAATATTAATATATAAAAAATAACTTGAAGGCGACATAATTTTATTTATTTAAGACATTAAAGCATCGAGTGTTTCGTCGTTTAATCAGGATCTCATTTTGATCGTACTGAGACACGGACTAAAACTCGCAAAATTCCCGATTTCCCGACAAATTATTTATTTCCGTCGCTGCAGATGAATGCTTATATACCATAATACTTTGACGTGATTTGCAATTATATTACGGAGGAATATAAAAATTTTGAAGCCCGTATCTATTATATTTCATATCGATATTCCCATTATAAGAGTCGGGGTGTAGTAAATACATCACCGGTAGGGAAAGGTTAATGTAACAATTTGAAAAATACATATGTACTGTATATATATATATACATAGATTCGACAATTACAGCCCCTAGGCGTAGCCTAAGCTCGCCAATCAATAGTTACGCCACTGTTTCCAAGCGTCCAGATTTCGGCGAGAATGTTTCGATTTAGTAGCCTTCATCGTACTGATGAAGTGGATGATTTCTGCTAGATAAAAATTTCAATCCCGAATTTTTCGTGATTACGTTTACCAATCCCGGGATTCATGAGCACCTAAAACTTCCCAGGAATTTTTCATTCATGTTTCATCAATGGTTATAAATCGACGTAAAAACTTTGTTTTATTACTGAGAAACATCGCCAAACACTCGACTCAAATAAGAGTGAGCAAACGCGGCTCCTATCTTGCGCACAGCTTTATCATGTGCAAATTTTCAGGCAGTATGCGATTTGCAAAAAAATTTAAAATGCCTATCATATCTGCTAGCATGTGTGCTTTCAATCGACGGTCATCCAATAACATTTTGTGGATTTTATTCACCATTTTTGACGTGGTCATCTCATTTGGTTAACCACTGCGATGGTTATCTTGGCAGCTCGTACGGTCTTATTTAAAATCTGCCACCCAATATTTTACTGTTGTAACGTAGGATCTTGTTAAGATCGGACAGACAATGACTTAATGGTATGTTGGACTCTTTGGTTGGTTCCGAGTGCCCTTGGACTTGCCACACAGGAGTGCTTTTCGGCATTCTCTGATCCCCCGAGACCCCGGATTTCAGACTATTGCTATATTAGGACATGGGTTGGGGTCCTCCATTTATTACGTAGACCCACAATGACACCCGCATACCTAAGAAACCAAGTAGTTTGTAAAAAAAACTCTCTGTCCCTGAGAGGACCAACTTCTGCTCAGCTGAGTGGTACAAGAGGAGCGCATTTTCCGCATCTCCCACCAGGAGATGTGAAAACCAGTGATCGACGATGACCCACCGATATTGGCTCGGTCCCCACCTATAGTTGAAAACCGTTCTCACCTGTATTCACTAAGACAATTCCACATTCCACTCTACAGGCACGCAATACAGGGTATGTTGCGCACCCAACTCATGTTAGCTGACCTATCTCAGCAGCGATTTATGAGTAAACTGACAAGGTTATTTTCGTCTATTTCTACTCTACATCATTATCCCAGGAGTTCGACTGTTGGCCTCCCTTGGGGTTTTATGGGTGGGCACCGTAGAGTGAACGAATCCAAAAAACGAAAGGTGTATCATTTTTTAAGATGGTTCTTATTAATGCCGCTTGGCGTTTCATTTTTCGTCTCGTTCAGCCCAATTTGCCCGACCGAAGAGATACTAAATCTTATTTTTGTGGTATTTTACATCCATAAATATTTAAATACAGATTTAATAATCTTTTCACTGACGAGCATTTGGCATGCTTTACATACTTTAAGCATGGAAGTAAAAAAATGTTCACGACAAAGCACAAATATCTCAGAAAAATTCCTTTTAAAAAATGTGAAAAACTATTCAATGGCACAAAGGTTGCTTTTTCTCTCTCATTATATCTCAGAAAATGTATCGATCGAATTGAATTCTTTAATAAAATATCATTTATTCCATGCCCTGTATGACGATGGAGTTGAAAGAAATTCTTCGTAGTCTGCCTCCATGCGAATTGAAAATTCCATAATTGAGTAAATGAAAGGTGGATATCTTCGACAAAGAGCAAAAATGGAAAAGGGTTGGGATGCTGCTTTGATGTGTGATTGCTTTGCTTGGATGACATTCTGCTCTTTGAATACCAATTAGGCAACTTTGTAACGACGTAAGACGCGTGCAAAATGTGATGTATTTTGTCAGATCAAATTTAATGAACCTGCGTAGGTCTTCATCCATCCGCCTTCCGAAGCCCAAAAAGAATTTACATCTATTTGTAGACAATAGAATATCGATTATGGCGCTCTAGTAATAACATCCGACTGAAAATTCAATATGGACGGAGGCGGATCGCCAAAAAGATGTATGGTTTGAATCCCCTCGGGCGTTTTAATTGCATCATAATGAAATGCTTTCATGGAATTATTTTGGTTGTGGTGATGATTAATAGCATCCATGATACTTACAGTGCCAAAAACATCAAACGAGTCGTTTTGGCCAGATATATGTGGTATGCAAGCGCTCATGTGACTGTCATACTTTGACACGGCTTTGATAGCAATAAAATGTTTGGATGAGGACCAACTATGGTTGATGTCATTTGAATATAATGCATAATTAATACGCGTGCAGAGATAATTTGATATTCATCATAGTAAATTACAAATAGAACTTTCTGAAAAATCAACCCAAGGGACTGTTGCCTATGTCAGAGGAGTGTGTATTTAAATGAACAATACGGTTTTAGTATCGAAATTAAGTTTTTTGCGCTGCTGTGTGATCCGTTCCAAATGCACTCAGACTAGCCACACATGAGTGTCTTCCACTAATCTTTTAATCCCCCAAGAAATGCTACGCAAAGAGCTTCCACCCCTTTCAATTTGTACCCTCCAAGGGAAGGTTTCAGTGGGAAGACTGGATTCAGACTACGTGCACCTGTGGTCAAATATCTTACCATCTGATCCAGATTTATACCGGGAATGGCTGCTTTAGCAGCTACCTTAATAGGAAAAGAGACTGGAATGCCATTAGTGTGGAGCTGGCAATGATGATCACACAGGTATGTGCGATCATTCCACTTTATGGATATGCAACACAGGGTAAGCTGCTCACCCAACTCATTTTAGTTGCGCTATCGATGAGCAAACCAGCAAGGCTGATTTCTTTTACCTTTACATCATTATCCCAGGGATTCGACTGTTACCCACTAGGATAGAGTTGGATTTCCACCAATTTCCCATTTGCTAATAAAATTCAAAACCACAGTTTTGGACAAAAAAAATCATTGCCTCAGTGTTTCTGGCACTGACAAGATAAATCATTTTAGTGGATGTTTTATCTCGGGAAGAGAGCACCAATGCACAATGATGTTGTAGGACCCTATCAAATCAAAAGGAATATTCTAAACTCACACAGTCTTAGCTACCAAGGCACCCTTGGAATCATTTGGTTGGGATTCTTTGAACACCCTTCGTATTTACTTGATTTGGCGACTTTAGATTATCATTTTTAAACATCCCTGAAGGCACACATTGATGGAATTAAATTTTCAACCGATGAGCAGTTGATGAAAGCGGTTCTAAAATAGGACGACCGCGCGGATCTTGCATAAACAGGAGGTGGCGAAAACGCGCGACGATCTTTCCATCGGAAGAATTTACTGTGACTAAAGAAAATGGCCGACAATCACGCTATACAAACTGATCGTAAAAATCCCCCTACACGCCAGGTGCGCCTACTTAATGTAGTTGTATCCCATTGTCTTCCACATATGGTTGACATAGGATGGCTAAGATAGCAAATCGAGGATTAAATCGTCTTAGCATGAATAATTAATTAGGGGTTATTAATACAAAAAGCACGAAAATAGATCATCCCAGATTGTTCCAGGCGCAATTGAAAGCGCGACGACACGTGAAAGAATGACTTTTGTCCCCATTGTGCTTCGTTAATTCAATAATTCAATTCGGTGAAAGGATCGCCACTCTCGGGCTTCTTAATAAAATTAATGGAACGAATGTACCCTGATGAATGTGCGAAATGATGAATGGTCCTCAAATCTGGGGGAAATCTTCTTAAAAGGCGCGCCCTTTTATGCGAACAAAAAGTTTGGTCTTTTGATACGTTGCGACAGTATCAAAGGTCCTCTTTGTGTCCCTGGCAGTGGATGTGGCGAAACTATCCCGATCCAGAAATTACTCGACGTATAATGAAATGGATTAAGTTTTTCTCCTCCTTGGGTATTTCTCTGGTTGTTTTAATTAAAACTTTGTTTTCGTATCATTTATTTATATTCGTCCTTTGTAAATAGGATTTAATGGGGCGGACAGGAGACGTACTATTCGGCCTTATTTGATTACGGACGGTGGACATTGTGTTTATTTCGTTTGTTACTTGTTGATATTGACGCAAATTGTTATTTGTGGAATTATGTAGATATTTAGAAGGGACCCGAACTTTCGTTTTGGCACAATCTTCTCGATAAAGACGCTAAAGCAGCTTAAAACCCCAAAATAATATTGAATATCTGATAATAATAAGCTTAGTGTAAACTGTCAGCTTTACTAGCAAATAAATCACTATTCAAATGATAGTTGGTGCGGGCGATGGCTGCTTTGCAACACAGTAGATATGCTATTTAACCCACCCAACGATCATTAAATGAGCAATTCTGATTAATTTTGTTGAATGTATTTAAAAATAAAATGAAAATGACAAGATCCATTAAAATATGAAGACATTTGGATTCTCCAAAGTGTCCCTAGTAGGGAATCCCGTTATTTCGGGATTGCATTTAGACCTTCCCGGGATCAGACCCAGGATTCCGACGAACTAAAATTCGCAAAATTATTATTAATTATACTTTGATGTGATTCGTAATTATATTACGGAGGAATACAAAAATTTTGAAGCCCGTATCAATTATATTTCATACAGATATTCCCTTTATTAGAGTCGAGGTGTAGTAAATACATCACCGGTAGAGAAAGGTTAATATAACAATTTGAAAAGCATATATGTATATATAGATTAGACAGTTACTGCCCCTACGCGTCGCCTAAGCTCGCCCATCAGTAGATACGCCACTGTTTCCAAGCGTCCATATTTCGGCGAGAATGTTTCGATTTAGTAGCCTTCAACGTGCTGGTGAGGTGTACGTTTTCTCATAAAAATCGCTAGGTTTATTTTTTTTTATAGCGTCCACTTCTATAGAACTTTTTTTTATAGCGTTTGCGGTGATCTTTTCGTATAGCGTATTTTATTATGCTGATCAAGGAACATTCCAGGGATATCTATTACAATACAGTAAGACCTCTGTAATAATAATTTCCGTAAGTACCGATTTATTCATTTGTATATCAATACTTGACATTTTTTAAATTTAATTTGTCGGTGTCGGGTGGTTTTCAACCCACTTGCTCGTCGGGATGGAAGCGTTAACGCATGGGACCATTCTTCTATCGGGCCATGATGTTGCTGGACGAATGGATGGGAATAAACGGGGGTCGAATAGAAAGACTCTCTTCTCTAAATAACTATTTATTCCACCCGAGAGAGAAAGAGATCTGGCTGCAGGAGGGACGATCTCTCGCAACCAAGGCTAACCAACGACTCCCCCGACTCCCGCCTCCTGCGCGTCACTACCCAACCGCCAACGGTGCACTCGCAAGAAGCGATCGGTCGGTATACAGATGCAATGTCTCCGCAGGGCCACAAGAGATGGCGCTGTTAAAATAACACATTGCACCTGAAGAGAGATGGAAGATGTCGCTGTTAACAGTGCCACTACGTGGGAATGGTATCGCCCATGCTACAGTATCAGGCCAAACGCCTGCAAATTATCAAAAATGTATTATAATTTATATGTAATGCGACAAAAGTATTCCTCCCATCTTATGCAAATCACCCGAGCGGCAATAATATTCCAATTTAAAAGATGAGCGTTGAAAAATCGGCACAATCAAAGCTGTGGCTTTATCGGCGATTTTCCAGACAATTGATCCGCACATCGGTAATGGCCGAAAGCAGCTAATGAAGCGATGGTGCCGCCATAATCTGAATATGATTCGGAAGAGGCCGTAGCCAATGCCATCTGTTGAGTGAATGCGAACTAATTTCGAGACGACGGAGATAGCTGATGCGGAATGCCACCTTGGGACGATAATTAGCGCAGATTCGGGACTATTGAGAGATAACTTGATAATTTGCCATATTTGCTTATTATGTTTCGGATCTATTAGCACGGTTCAGGGAAAGTTTTGCACAAATCGTTCCCGATAATTAATATTTTTCTGCAATAATAGAACCGCAGCCTTTAAAGTAATTCACACAATTAATCTCGTTATACAATGCTGTATATAAAAATGTTTTTCGAATTGTCGTAGAGTTGTTTGTCTTTAATCTTGTTATTTCCACATGCTGTTCAATGCTGAGCATCAGGGTCGATTTGCCTGCAATTCTCACAGTAATAGGTTATTTAAAGAGGTGTTTATTAGCTTGTTTGATCTTTCTTGTGTGAAATCATCCTCTCCGTTGAATTTCAGCTTCTTAGAAGTCTCTTTGTTCTTTATTGTGATATAGCCAATGTACAAAAGAATTTGTATTTTGCTGAAAGTCTTTCTTCCATTACAAACTGCGACAACATTCATCTTCAGCATTTCCTTTTGTATAGTAAATCTTAACAGAGTATGTTTGAAATTTCATAAAATTCTAGAAAATCAAAAATATAACTTCGTCTAAGATTTATGTCGGTCTTTCTGGTTTATAAAAAATCATTGGTTTCATCTTCGGATTATTATATTTGAACGCATTAATTTGTAAGAAATTATTAAAATGATAATTATTAAATAATTGAAAGGCGGATGTACAGATAAAAATAATGGAGAGTCGACCAACAGTCTTGGCCGCGGAAGGATTAACTTCGCGCCTGTTTGTCTGTAGCCTTGTTTCATATCCCTTTGCATGTTAAATAAAGGTCTTTATTAAGATATATTGCCCATATTTATCCAACTACTCAATTTCAGCATCCTGATAACGAACAAACCGACGTTTAAATTCGGAATCTAAATCGGCCCTAAATAAACACATTTTTAAATGAAAAATTAATGAATTTAAGGATTAAAAGCCCCGTCGATATTGAAAGGCAACGGTTTTATCTGCGCTAATCTTTAAAAGCTCGTCTTGCTAAAGCTCCATCTTTTTTGTAAGTTCACTCGTCTCAGTGTACTTTGTAAAGTTTAATGCATCGGAGAGCGTTCCTGACCCAATTAGTTTTATCTGAAGCGACTATCCACACATTTCCTCCGAAGCTCTCGACAAACATCCAAAATTGACTCAGCACAAAATAAAGACGACGTAAATAAACTAAGAGAAAATTATGCGACACGTATCGACATCGACAGAGGCTGTATGCTGCAAAAAATATGACAAATAATAAGAGAATCGACTGGGTGTGTCCCACCCCATGTCGTCGAGGAAAACTGATGGAAAGTCCGATCCATCAAAGCGAAAACACCAAATCACCTGGCGTCCTCGCGAACGAGGGAAATACGAATTTCCTCTTAGCGTTTTCCTCTCGGAAATTTTATTTTTCATCATGAGAAAATTGCCATTCTCTCAAACTGCGAACATATTATTTCCAGCGTTGTCTTCCCCACGCAGCGGGGGATTTATCAGTTCATCCCGCAAAGTGATGTTTTGGAGATTAAACAAATATATCTTGAGTCCGTGTGTCACTATATGCCATTAACCTGCTTTTGGGCTTATTTTTTGAGCTTGAGCAGACTAAAATTGATTGTAGTGAATGTGTTTTTATATATTTAAAGAGTCACAGAGTCCCTCGTGCAATATTAGATTTGGGATCGAATGGCAGCAGATGCGTCGGAAGACTTCATGTACGCTGAGATAAACAAGTAGACATGGACAACACACGTCTGGGGGTACAAGAGGCAGCAAACTTATTGGAAGACAAATATTTCAAAACTATTTTATTCAACATTTTAATATAAAAAAGAATAGCTAAGTAAGAAAGTAAGCAGTACAAGAGACAATGCGAACGGATGCTATCAATTATTTATATTATAAATTTATTTTATTGAGCGTTCTTATTGAAAGACCCAATAAAAATTGTAATATAGAGTCCCTTATATTCGTCGTATATAGTCGTTTCCCGGGATGGATATTCTCCGACTGTGTATCAATATATTGCAGTCCCAAGGGAGCTCCAGCGATGGACAACTTTGTCAGCTATGCGAATAACTCAATTAGTCGCGATTTATACTCCGAGGAATAAATCCTACCTTATCTCTTCCAATTGTTCAAATCCATATATATCTTCTTCCACGGTGACGTTCATCCCCTCAAAATTTGTTTCTCGAAGGGGATGTTATTTATCTTGCAACTTTCTTTTGGAGCTTTCGCGCGAGACGAATCTCGAACTGCGGCGATATAAATTTTAAGCAAAGTTTAATCAGATATTAATTATAAATTCCAAAATTTATTATTTCATGCTCCGAAATGAACAAAGTTCACCGCCAGGCTGGAAACTTACGGCTTAAACTATTCATTATTAATATCTATTAATTTTGATTAATCTCTCAAGTACAACGATCGCCTTTTAAACCATTCAAACACTATAATATTGATCACAGAATATAAATAGGCATTCTGTGAGTTGAATGTTTTATTTAAAAATCATATCTCATTATTAATATATCTTTCTGTACGACAAATACGACGTTATTTAATGAGAGATTGTAATCGTTATGTAGACATGTTCATGGTCCGATGGCGTCCGATCACGAGGTGCTCAATCGTTATATCAGCGGTCCGAAAAGCGGACCGATTAGACACACAGACCTTGTGGGCACTCTGTTTTCTTTTGGGGCTTTTTGCGACATTTTCTATGATATGTACGATCATGGAACCTTCTTCAGAGACTAACTTATATAGGTGGCTTGCGCCAAACTAGGTCGATAACGAGTCATTGTGAATGCATTTTTGTTGAGCGGGCTGGCATGCTCCCGAATAGCGGGCAAACGCGGCACTCATCTTGCGCACAGCTTTCTCATGTCCAAATTTTCAGCCAATATGCGATGTACTGCATTTTTTTAAAGACCTATCATGTCTGCTAGCTCGCGCACTTACAGTCGATGTTCATCCATGGATATGGATTTCCTTCACCATTGGTTATCTCATTTGTTATGCTGTTCGCCTTGGCAGCTCGTACGGCTTTGTTTGAACTCTGCCACCCAATATTTTACTGTTGTAAACAAAGGAGTATACTCCTCTAAATTAGAATCTACATCGGATTTGATATTAGTTGGACTGAGACCTTCAAATAAAAATATTGCATCACTTACTTGCACTTACATTGCATTTATAATAGTATTATTTAACTTTTTTTTAAAAATGGGGGGGCGCATGTTATATATTTGCCACGAGTGCATCATACCCTTGTTACGTCTCTGTCAGCTTTTTTATGACATTGTCGAAAATCTCCATCAACAACTCTTACAGCCACTTCTTTGCAGCTTCCTCGACTTCCCGATGGATGGAAAAACATCTAGTGATAAGGTAATAATAATAGAGCGGAAGAATGACAATAAACCACCCAAACAATCTGGAGTGATTGTGTCGTTTTGATATTTTTGGTGGCTGAGGACGATGAATGACCCCACTGAAATTATTGTTTTTTTTTGGATTCTGGCGCGTAGTGGTACACCCAAGTCTTATTCCCTATCACGATAGAGCCCTGAAAAGCTTCTCCTTGCTGTGAAAAACGATTTAAGAATTCATGCGTGGTCACGTAGGTATAGGCACCAAAAATATTCCATTACGGTCCCAAAAAAAAGATGCCGTGGCATTTCCGGCTGAATTTTTGCTTGACCTTTTTGATGACTAAGAAGACAAATGAGATATGATTATTTTTTTTTGTCTTGGGAATTGGGAATAGTGTAGGGTTCTTACCCACTAAAATCCCCATTATTTTTTTCCACTGACTCCTTTGGAATCCGCTTTCGTATTACTTCAAGAAACGCAGTGGTGTCACTTTATCGAGTCCTACTTGCCAATTTTATATGAGTATGTACCAAAGTATCCATGTCCAGTCAGACGATTGATGAGCTTTCCATATGTGCGTGAGGTCCATTTTTGTATCACTGAGATCAGTTGATATGTCTACCTTATGTACCCTTAGTTCCGATTTCCCAGCGATCCTGCCATTGTTGGATTGACTCTTCCCGGGTTTCTGCTTTTGATAGTCATTCAATTTTTTTTTAATTCTACGGTATTGTGACACATCCATGTCTCATCCCTCGTCCAAAAAAGCTTCTCTTTCCTGTGCAAAACCTGTATGACTATCCTGGGTATCCATTTTGTACATAAAAAATTACAGGGCGGTCATTTCGTACTTGTTCTTCAACTTTTTGCACAACTTGCTTACTTACTTAGGGTGGCCCTTGCAGCCTTATAAGAGAGCCCTGGCTACCGACACCGCTTTGCCGCCATTTTTGTCTCTCCTGGGTCTCCTCACTACAACTTGCTAGGCCCAGACGTGCGGCGTCTTTTTAACTTGATAAATGATTCGTGGGACTATTCAACGGCATCTGTACCACATGGCCTGCTCACTGGCTCACCGCACCCATGCACAAATTCGTCAGAAATCATTGATGGTTTCCCACTCCTTTTCTCTTCTTAAGTTTCAGTGCGTCCTTCTCTGAGCAACCCAACCCACTTTATGACATGTAGTCGACTCATCAAATCACTCCCGTAAACTTCCACAAGTTTTCGATAGATATTTGCGGCGGTATTATTCTGCAAAGTCAAAAAACGAATGACCGCGACGGCCTCTCCATTGGAAGAATTTATTGTGACTGAACAAAATGGCGACAAACACGCGAGATCAAGCAAACTGATCGTTGAGGTTCCCTTTATATGCCAGCTGTACCGATTTTGAAACACAAAACGACCTTATTACTAGGACTTCGTCTGCAAAATTAATTTACCAAAAAAATTATAGAAGTCGACTTAAAAATTCCATCCCTCTTACGTTATTAATCGGGAATTATGCCCTTTGATTACCATTTGTTTAAATCTTTGGAGCGCTTATTACAAAGTAAATAAAATATAATAATACAAATAGACACAATACAAGCTTTTATGATCTTAACAATAGCATTTAATGGGATTTTTTCATTAAAAATATGATTTCTCTCCTAAATTCGTCTTGCGATAGTCTACACAAACAACAGCAAAAAACCATTTCATTTGGTACACGATGATTTTAATCCATTTGAATCAACATTCACGATAATAAATCCTCAAAATATATATATATTTACTACACTAGCGAACAATACGATCAAAAAAATACGTTAACCCTATGCTATATTTCAGCGGGGTATAATTAAACCGCAATTTTGAGAGAGTAGATTTCATCAATTTATCTACGGTTACCCGCAATATATTTCTTTGTTCGCTTTCAGATGCTAGGGCTGCGGTTTTCAAACGTCGAGCTCGAACAATGAATTATATTTTCACCTCTGAAAAAATGTTATTTTTAAGCCATTAATTCGCACAATGTAAATGCGCCGCAGAATTCGCCATGAAAGAACTAATGATTTATATGGACGCTAATCGAGGGATTACTACTATTGTGGGGGGGGGGTTCGATAAAGAGCGCCACCCTCAAATTGTTTTCAAATATCCATAAATCATCGAAACTATCAATGGAGCGCTTAAAATAACTAATTTTAACACATCAAAGGCCGAGCGTCCCGATTAGATCGACGCCCGAGGAGACTCACCAAGGCCCATGGTAAATAATGCAGGCATTTTCGCAACTCACAAATTAAATTAACGTGTAGCACATACGCCATACGTACGTACATCGAAGCTGTTTTAATAAAGCAACATATAAATCACACAACTTACGAGGGTCACGGTTGAGAGGCTCTGCCTTAATTCGCGTTGATTAAGTGCGAGCACTTACCGTCCGAAGATAAAAAGAAACTAAATAAAAAGATCCAGAATAAGGGGGGCATTGTGATGATTAATCGATTCACGTACACGTGAACAAAAATAAATGATGCTTTCATAATTTTTCACCGGAAAATAAATTGATACACTTGTGAATATCCATCCATTTTTCTGCTGAAATTTTGAAAACAATCTATTCATATTTAGATTAGACGCAGTATAATGCTGGAGATCTGTTCATGGACGTGGACCATGTTCCGTGGATATTGGCGTCCGATTGGGAGGCGCTCATTCGTCGTGTCAACAGTCAGAAAAACGGACCGATTGGACATTTTTAGCAAAAAATGCTTACTTGAGGTCTTGTATGCGTTTACCTCATACATCAGCGATACCATTTTCAAACCAAGGGCTTATTTAACCTGAATTTCAAATACGAGCCATGATTAACTGAACCGATTTTCCCCACACGTGGTAATTCACGATTAAGAAATTACTTCTTAAAGCATTAAAGTTCGCTGTTAATCGTTCGACTGAATAATTCAATTCGTCTTCCGCAAACGACTACAGAAATTTGCTGTAATTATTCAGTCATTTGCCGAGCGGCGCGTTCAAATATTTGATAACCAATTCCATCGTTAATATTTGATTAAATTATTAACAATCTGAAAGTTTCACCGATCAAACAGTTCACATAACATTTAATCAACCCCCACGCTATATCATTGGCTTCCTCGCAAATTCTCAAGAAAAATGATTTCAAACCTATCTCCATATCAAAACAGGATATATATGTTTTTAATAACCCTTTTATAGCGTCGAGATAGGGACCACGCTATAGAAATTTAGGCATTCATTCAAATTTTGTACTTGTAACTTAATGTATATCAAAAACAAATTTATTATTAAATTAGGATACATGCGTTTCAAAGTGCCAAATTATCATCATTTTATATTAAACTCTAAACTGAAATAAATCCATATAAAAATATCAATCTATCATAATTAAAATGCAAATGGGTATTTTCATCAATAAAATAATTTAAAAGCGTAATTTGTTCCATGCAAATTTTTCACAATGGTGCTTTTTAATTAACATAGTTTGAATGGTACGAATGAAAAATATTGCAAATTATTTATTTTTATTCAGCCACTAAAAATATTTACACAGTCGATTATAAAGCTTCAACCCCATGGCTCTGTGAACGACTCATGGCGAACATTTCAAATTTGCATAATTTATTCCATCGAATTCTCTCTTTAAAAAATAGAGGATTCGATGGAATAAATCCCCAGTATAATTGGATAACAAGACGACAGTCATCAGACAGCAACTGACTGGATTGGGGGTTCATTATCAATCAAATCCATTTCCTGCGCTGCTGTGTAGTCTGTTCTGGGTTACCCAGAACTAGCCACACAAAGAGTGTCTTCCACTGATCCTTTACCCCCACAAGAAACTCTACGCGCGGAGCATCCAAGTGCCCATCCCTTTTACTTCACGACCTCCAGAGGAGGCGAGGTTTCCGCGGGAAAGACCACCTTCAGACCATGTGCACCCGAATGTGCGATGGAAGAGGAATGACTTAATTTATGCTAAATTCAAGGGATTTACTTCCGCGAATTTACTGCCACCACGAATCCAACCTCAGTTTGAAGGAGGCTGCAACAATGACGAACTGGTGGAGCTACCCCTTCCCCATGGTACTCATATCGGTTCGCTCATTTGTAGTATCTAGCCATGGAGACGGAAGGGAAATTTAAAAATTTAAAAAAATATTTTAAGGGAAATTTTTAGCTAAAATATTAAGATATATATTGTGTAATATATAATAAAATAGGCTCACTGCTGCTCTGGTGGTAGTTTCATGCTATATATACAGACACATACATAGTCGAGGCAGTACGGCGCATGCGTATAGCATCTCTATGATGTATACGAAGAGCACGGACACATCACAAACGAGTATCTCTTACTTTCCGATTAACTACCACTTGGAGTTTCATTTTTCGTGACGTTCAAATCAATTTAACCCACCGCGCCATTACAAATTTCACTTCAAAAACGTATTTTTTATCAAAATAATAACCGTCTGATATTTAAATCGAATGCTGAACGCTATGGCAATATACAAGTTTGGAGCATTATATCCCACATAACTTTAACCCGTTGATGAGTAATAGCGCATATGTGCGTTCGGACATAAGTCACATAGAAAGATTATTCGGAATTGAATAAGAAGAAAGGCGTCTTGTTTCTCATCATACATGTGTACATCGATGACATAAAGATTGCTATCTGCTATCGTTGATAGTCTTCTTAGAATCAAAATAAATAGTAAAATGGCATATAAATCAATTATATAATTAAAACTCAACCTGGTATCAAAAGTGATTCTATTTGGAACGCTATTATGGAACCCAATAATATCAACAGTGTAAAGGTTCATTTTATTGATATACAAGCTTCGTTCACTTTTAGATATATGTTACATTATAAAAATGTAAAACCACAGCTTTCTCTATTCTTTGTCATATTTTGATCATTTCAAAAGCAGAAATTGTATTAAATTACATTTTTTAAAATAAAAAACTTGATATTGATGTTTTATATAAGGCAAGGATCAAAATGCGAGAGCGTTGAATGTGTATGAAATATGAAAAAAAATCCCAAATTCAGACATTGTTCTCAAACCCATTCTTCTCTATGGAGTATTGTATACTATTTTTTTAACAAAATTCAATCTCAAAAAGCTCTCTGATCCAATGTCATATTTTCCTCACCCTATCTGCACCCTTGTCGCTTTAAATGGCAAATTTTCGACATCGCATAACGCGAATCTGTTCCATCATCTCGCTTATGGCGGTATCGAAAAATTATCGCATGACTTGCTCCGAGATTTCCACCGGCTCCAAATTGAGCAAACCCGTAAAAGCCTCCTCCGACACAATACAGTCACAGCATCCACGGTCCAGCAGGCAAATTGCACGCGACGCCGTGTCCTGCCGGCGCCGAAAAGGACGTCCTTTGTGTAGGAAGCGCCGCCGACCATTGTCCTGGGACGCTACGTCCCATAAAAGCGTCCCCTCATCAGGCCGTCGGGATGACCAACAGATTGCTGCGAAGTTTGGCACGCAAATTGTTATTCGCTGCGAAGACATTATCTTACAAAGTGAAGGATCAGCTTACAAAGCCCGGCCGGACAAAGTTCGGTCCCCGTATTTGCGCCTAGTTAAGGCAGAACAATATCCAAATACGAGGAGGCCTCCTTTATGGCGCCCGTTGAAATGAAACCCTTTACGATGCCTTGCCCGAACTTAAATAATTAGATTTAATTAAGTCCCGGAATGTTTAAACTTTTAATGATTATGGCCTCGCGGGAGCGAATTAAAGCGGATGGGCTCTTGAAAAATCTTTCGACGACCGCGCAATCTTAGGTGACCGCGAGGCTGTTAACCAACATACCACCTGCTAGCTAAATCTGATCAACATAATCAATTTTGTATGACTAACAGATGAGCTCTATCACTTCCCAAAAATATAGTGTGTATCCATGCGACGAGGTGCTCATTCGTTGTATCAGCGGTGCAAAAGACGGACCGGTTGGGCACACAGCTTTTTATGAAAATTCTGGCGAAAAATGTGCACGATCTCAATGACAAGAACATTTATATGGACAAACATTTGATTCAAACGACGCTGTTTTTGTTCCATTGTGAACACACGCGGCATTCATCCAGCACACGGCTTTCTCATGTTCAAATTTTCAGTCAATATGCAACGTATAGCACTAAAATGCTTATTATGTCTTCCAGCTCGCATACTTACAGCCGAAGTTCATCCAATACTATTTTGTGGATTTTCTTCATTATTAACTCACTAAAAACGTTCACTATTGAATATCGATTACCCCCCTCTCTCCCGTCAGCATCTAAAAGAGCTTCCGTGATTGTACAGATCATAGAAAATGCCACAAAAAGTCCTAAAAGAGAACAGAATGACCACAAGGTCTGTGTGTTCAACTGGTCCACTTTTTGGACCACTGACATGACGAATTTTCAATCAAGATTTATGATCATATATATATCAAACTTGTCACACAGATGTTTTTTTATTCATAGATTACAATCTCTAATAGCTCTAAAAACTCTGGTTGCTCTGTAAAACTCTCTGAAATGCTTATACAGATTCGAAAATACACCACGTGTTAAGAGGATTTCGCGAGCATTTGTATAATTGCATGTTCAGATTTCACACTAAGCTATTATGGTTGAGAGATTACATATTATTCAAAGGGCCGAAATTGCCTCTGGAAACGGGCGAATATAATGCGGTCTGTAGTTTCCACTTAAAGACCTTCACAATTGCTTTAGTGCACGATAACTCGCTCCAATATCCCATATCGTTCGCCGATAAATTCTCCGAAGAAATCCACCCTTTAAACATCCCTCAAGGGGGTGTGTTAATTCCGGACGAGTTTTAAAAGCGCCGGGCAAAATAAGATTATTTCAAGAGTGACCGGCACGAAACGAAAGAACGACCGATAAAATTGAGCGCGAATGGTTTGTTGTTGGAATTTTTGCGCAGAAATGCAACTTTGTCGCCTCGGAGGTGTGTTGAAAGCGGATTTCGATCGATTCGGATCGGAGAGGCGTAACTTTGTGGGGACGGAAGTATTCGCATGTCGGAAACGGAACCACCGGAGGCAATATATTAAGTCTATATTAATAAAATATGGTAAATTTAATGTTTAATGTGTGTGGGCGTACTCTCTGTGGGGTCGCTCAAGTGCGCACGCAATATATGCGTGCGTACTCATCAAAAGATTAAACTTTTATCCGTCAGCGATTTCAGATTAAGAATTTTCTAAAAAATGGATACAGGAGACTGTTATCAGGCGATTGTATATTTAAATGAAAAATAATGTTTTAATAGCAAAATTAAGTTTTTTAAAAATGTATCTCCATAAACTTTGTCACCTGGTGTATTTTAACATCTTCTACATTGTCTCACATAACTATATTCCATATTTAGTCTGTTATAATGCAGGGAACTGTTGCCAAGGGATTGTTTGATTAGATTTCATTAGAATGTAGCTAATGTTAAAAATGTGCACATTTAATTGGGAATAAAATTGCATTTTGATCCCTTTTTTACCAAATTTTATTGAATTCTTCGTTACAAATTTTCAGCAATAAACAACAGATATTATTAAATTGAAATGCATTTAACATATTAGATAATCGAGCTCATATTATAGTTTGTAGAGTTTAAGTATTAATTTAAGTAGCACTTGGTAACAATAATATCAATATATAATACAAACAGTGAGGGTCATTTTAATAGATGGGATTCATTAAAATTTATTGAAAATAATTGTAGTATGAAACTGTATTTTTTTCTTTCATTTGTATAATATACGGGTGTTAAAATTCTTGGTGATTAAATTGTAACTCAAAAATGTCAAATTCTTCAATCAGTCGAACACCAATTTGCTGAAAAAGATAGCATAAATTCGATCAAACTTCAAGAATACAAACAAAAAAGATAGAAACTTCATTTAGAAGACGTCACTTAATAAGTTCGTAGGATTTTTTTTTTATGAAATTGCCAAAAAATGAGCCCAAATGGAAAATAAACAAGTTTAAAGTGAATATAATCCTACGAACATATTGAGTGATTTGTTGAGAATATAAAAGCCATAAAATAATTTCAGAAAAAAAACGTTGAATTTGCATATATAATTGCCAAACGTTCAAAAAAAAACAGAATTCGTAAAAAGACAAGGAACTCAGAAGCAGATTCCTAGAGTTTATTGTTCCTATGATGGTTCATGGACGACTCATGAAGTTATATGGCCTCGTCCTGTCCAGATTGTGTGGGAACATGTGGGAATACGGCGTCGAGTTTTTGTATATGTCTGGATCGATCGGTGCTATACGCTCCAATGGTGTCAGATAGTGGGACGACCCATCTCGACTACTTTTTAATATTACGTTGGAAACGATTATGAAGAACGCTGGCAGATTCCGACTCATAGACTCCCTCCTGGAACTGAGTGGCAGTAAACCCGTTGGAAGACCTTGTGTACTCTGGTATAAATGTAGATGCCACACATCTGGGCTTGGAAAATTGAAGGCAGGAAGCTCATTGAAGACATTAAATAGTCGTGATACAATAGCAAAACAATGACAAATATATAATTAAATGGAGTATTAATTCCCTATGTTATATTTGACAGAACAACTTTTTTTAATTTATTTAAAAAATATTAATAACTCAACGCCTCATAAATGCAATTTTGTCCCAACAGTTGTGATCGAATGCTGTATTTTAATTAAGGTGTAGGTAGATATTTAATGTGATTATTTACAAAATTATGACTCGATGTGATGCAGATCTGATATTTTATGTGAATTTAAACACTTAAATTTATATATTTAAAGAACACGATGGAATAGATGAGAGCTTCCTCCAATTGCTTACGTACAGTTTATACATTGTCTTCCGTGGAATCCACCAAATGCTCAACATCTGACACCGTTGAAACGTCGTCAGCATCATTCGGTGGATTATCTCGTCCGAGCATTGCAGTCTCGGTGGTCGTAATGATAGACGATTGACCACTTTGTGTCTGATTTTTGCCTTCAATTACAATCAACTGCTGCTCCAGTCTTTGGATTTGGGTTTCGAACATCCTTCTTTGGCTGAGCATCACATCTGATAGGAATCTGCGCTGCTTTCGGACGGTGAGAAGAATATCGTCCATCTTGTCCTTTGGCAATTCAGCATCACTGACAACGAGCATGAGCTCGTAGTCCATCTTTGCGCACATTTTGTGGATCATTTCCATACTAAAATGAGCCGCGATCAAAGCGTAAATGTATGAATGGATTAAGATGTAGAGAGCTAATGATTCTGCAATGTTTCTTTGAACGCACACATGTAACAATATTAACCAAGACTGAATCGATTTTCTGTAATGAGAAATTTATTGCACATCGTACTAATGAATAATCAAATGGATACTTTTAAGAATATTTAAGTCATATTACAAAGATTTTTTTTTGTATAATAAAATAAAATTAAACAAATTTACAAAGCCATCTATTAAGGTAAATTGTCCATTTGAACAATATTTAAATATTTTCACAAAAGGATTGATTTTGAATAATATTTAAGGCTCTTCTTTTCAAAATGTGATCCGCACACCCCAGGGGGCTCGTCAAGCTCTTGACTGAGCATCTCGATTTTATTTTTTTTACTCCAATATCGAAGCAAAGTGTGTAACTTTGATGGGCTGGGGATTATTTTATACATATTAAACGCAAAACTTTGAAATGTTGTATATTGGAAGCGAATCGAGAAAAGCCCTCAAAGGGGAATATTAAAACTTTCGCTCGAATCAATATTTGGCCGTAAATAAAAAGATGGAAATCGATCAACAAAAAGAATTACATCCACGCAAAATACTCTCAATATATGCAAATCAAAGTCTGCTCTTCGATCTACGCAAAACGAATGGTAAATATTGACGGCGAGCATAATAACAATGTTGAAAGTATACAGTCTCAAACCACGCCGGAGTATTCATACTCATTACCATGCATACGCTCGCAATCATATATTATATAAAAGGTCTCCTGAGCACGTGGAATTTTTATTTCAAATTTGGCGCACCTGGCGTGTATCAAGAATTCTTACAATCAGTTTGATTGGTCCCGCATATTTGTCGACCATTTTTTTTTCAGTCGCAGTAAATTCGTCCGATGGAGAGGTCGTCGCGCATCCTCACCACTTTTTGTTCATATAAAATCCGCGCCATCATCGGTTTTATGACTGCCGGACAACCGCCACGAATATCTTTCGGGAGCTCGTGGAAGTTTATGGTAGTGATGTGATGAGTCGACTATATATCACGAATCGGGTTAGATTTCTGACGAACTTGTGATGTCGTTTAACGTCTTTTATAAAGAATTTACTGATATTTCGAAGTCTCATTGGTGATATTGTATCAGAAAAACTTGGCTACAGATGGCTACAAGAAGTACACCGTTAAAGACTACACATGAATTCTTAAATCGTTTTCCACAACAAGAAAAGATTTTCTGGGCTCTATCGTGATGGGGAATAAAACTTGGGTGTACAACCACACCCCAGAATCCCAAAAAACAATAATTTCAGTGGGGTCATTCATTGTTGGTTTCGATATCCAAGCGATTCTGCCATTGTTGGATTGATTCTTCCCAGGTTTTTTCTTTTCCTGTGTTTTTCTTATACCTGCGTTTCCTTTCCATGGCAAGGATATCCATGGGAAGTTATTTTTCACTGCTGTAGCATACATGACATATAGTATTGAGTGCGGCAGGGAAACGCCTTTATTCAAAAAGCGCTCCCTGAAGCAACATTAATTTCAAATAAGGTGAAGTGGCACTCATTCGAAAGAAAGGGGTCTAACGTTTTATATCACATAGATTTAGTTATAATCATACAGTGGACTGTTTTTAAATGTCTGTGTTATTCATTTTTTAAATAAGGTAGTTTCCCTGCCGCACCCCGCATTACATATCTCGCTATACAGTTCTAATCGCGAAGAAACAATTATTAGCCGTCCCATCCAAAGTAAATAAAAGCCTGTATTGTATATGTGTGTGTATATTAGCATCATAAAGCAACAACTAGACTAGTAACGCGACTATTTTAATATATATTACACAAACACAGCTTCATCTTGTAGCTAAGTAATATATTTAAGTATTAAAAAGAAGTTGGATAATGAATTAAATATGAAAATATTAGTTGAATAAAAGCATCAATGTTCAAATATAATAAAACGGAAGAAAGTAGTGTTTTATTGGAAAATCATCCCCTAACTAATTTCAACAAAACAAATGGTAATTTCTAGCACACCTTCCATTTAACCCGGATTTGTACCTTCAGGCTTTTATCAATTCAGGTCTTTGGGGTATATAAACGACTTTATAATGCAGATTAAATAAATCATATTTTGTATTTTAATTTAAGTAATTCGCCCCTAATTATTCGAAGCTTTTTTGCTTGCGTTGTGTATGTGGCACTTTATGGAGATTGTACAGCATAAGCTTTCACCCTTTGAATCCAAATGATTAACTTTGCATGGAACCAAAGCACAAAGACTACTCACCATTATTACAGCATTTCCATGTACATTACGAACATAATAAAGATGCTTTTTTCCCCTTTTTTTTGCAGACAGAGACAGCAGCCGCGGTGGCTGCGAACGACGCATGGTGGACATCACAAGGGATAAGCCCATAAAGGTCGCTGTTAGGGTCGTAGTGCCAGTTAGAGACCATCCAAAGGTACGATCGTCGTTAAAAAATATTTTTCACTTCCTCTTTCCGGTATCATCACGCCTTTATGCGCATTTCAATCTACATTAATGCTGATGCTCACATGGGCGCGCACAATACAGAAATAACCCAAGGATCAACAAAAAAGATGTTAAACGCCCGAGATATTCTAGCCATGAATCACTCCTATTCATAATATTTTCTATTTGGGATACTTCAATGATTTTTCGGACCGAAAACGGCCATTGTAATAAAAGCATTTTAATAGACCGCCCATAAAGGCGTCACCTTCGTGAATTTTTATATGGGCCTCCTTATTAAAGATACGACCGGTTTATGGGTCTTTGATAAAAATGGTCGGTCCCGATTTGGGGAAAAAAATCTTTAAAATTTTCATTCATGGAAGTTCAACTTATCGTGTGGTTGATTTTTTTTTCCGTGGCGAAAGGTTGACATAAAATATGTAAATGTCCAAGCATATACGTATTGGGCTTATTGAGTGAATAACATTGTGGCAATAAATGGATTGGCACCATTCATAATATTGAGAAAATGTATATATATTTGGCAATATATCGACAAATAAATTCAATATTAATTTAAGTATAAAACACATTTTTTTTAAATTTACAATAGCAAAATCAGTATAAAAAGGTATGCCTCTATTATTACACTACGAAATCAATAAGGAGAATTCTTAAAAAATGCTGTTTAGAGACATTAGACTAGAACTTTTAATGACAGGAAAATACCGGACCGCCCAAAATTCATCACGGATGCTGAAAATAACTCAATTTTATTGCCGTATGAAAGATCACGTACAGTTCCCCAGTTAGATCAAATTGTTCATCTAATGTGTCATTCTTCAATCATCTAATTGTACAGACAATTAATGTAAAAATGTATTTGACTCAAGAGTTCTTGTTCTCCAAATATTGTATATGTAACAGCTAAAACCCGGATCAAATTAATACAAAATATGCTACAAATATGTGCATTTCTGACACCAGTGTAACGTTGAGGCAGGGGCGCTCTCGAAAGCAGATTCCCTGGGCGGCTCCTTGCTCACATGTGCTCATCGGGATGGTCGTTTAGATTGAATTCCTGGATCAGTTGGATTTTATATGGGTGCAGATCCAAGTTCCGATGCAAATTTCGACAAATTGACGGCATCGGGTTTTTCCGTGCACACTCACGCACAGCAGTGATGTTTTCAGCAGACCTAACGTTTCATTAATGTGCGTTATTTAACGTTGTAACTTTCTTTGATGATTTGTCGTACATTAATTAATAATTTGCAATAAATTTGACAGATGTTACTTCAACACTATGGACGCTATAATCTAACAAATTTAGAACATTCCTATTGAAAGTGTATGGTATAAACATCAATACATCATAGCTAATTGGTTGTCATTGTCATATATTAATATATAGACATTCATTGTATGTATCAACTGACAAAGCACTAAAACATGGGCGATAACATGGGAAAAAAATAAGAATGGAAGATAAGTCCGATAATTTTCTACGTCGATAATAATATTTACTGTGCTTGGATTGACTTTCGGACTTGTCCTCTCGTGTAGGTTATTTATAGCTACGAATTCAGTTATGTCCCGTAATAATTCCAACAATCGAAAAACTCCCCGAAAGAGTTTCTGGATCATTCGTTTCCACTTCATTATTCCGCCAAAGGACGTTATCAAAGCACAACAAAGAAAATTATTATTCTCACGAAACTATTCTGTCGATACAAAACTTCGGTTCGCTCCAAAGAATATTGCGTTAGCCGAGAAGGGGTCAAATAAAATACATTTTTTTTCATCCCCCTCACACAAAGCCTATTCTCGCCGAATCCTGGTACTTCCACATGCATGGACATATATAAATGTTGCCGATATGGGTCTGTATTATAAACGAGAGAATGTCTTGTCTATTCTGGGTAATATCCAGAGATGAATATTCCATTTTATACAATTATATCCTTAGAATTGCGTAAGGTGGAATAGGGGATGGGTTAAGTCAGGTTGAGCAGGTGGGTGGAGTGCTCCTGGCGAAGGAAACAGGAAACATTTGTTGGAACTAGAGAGATAGCACTATCGGAGCTTTACACAACCCTTCCACACTTTGCAGAAATAATAAATATCTATCCTCGCCCACAAAAACCACCCCCGACTAGATTATACGTAATATATATCATTTTTCATATTTCAATAACAACAAAAACTGTCAAATCTAAGGGCGGATTTATAACTTAAATCATATTAAAATACCCTCTTATAATAATGGAAAGACATTTTAATATCATGAAATGAAAAAGGGATTGAAATCTGTTATTGAATAAATAAATGCTAGACACAACCTATAAGCCATTCAAATGAAATGTATTATTCTGATCAATGTATACATCATTTGATATAATTTTGTTTGATAACTGAGAGCGCTTTAGCGTAATGCGTGATCAATGGGCAAAATTGGCGTAAAAATCCCTTAAAGACGTGCGAGTGGCCACAAGGTCTGTGCGCCCAACCGGTCCGTCTTGCAAACCGTTGACACTTCGAATGAGCGCCTCGCGATCGAACGCCGTGCCCGGGAAATAAATAAATAAATCGAGTAATTCAATACGTAATGTGGGAATGCGGAAACATCGCACGAAATATTATTTTATTGGATGTATACGAGGCGAGAATTAATTTGGGTGTCAAATATAAACTTATGCAAACAAATTTGAATAAACATATAATTCGCTTTTATGCGTTAATTAAATCAGTTGAAATACCGTTTTGTTGTTGACAGTGAGTATGTTAAGCGGCGTGCCGACGACTGTAGCCATTTATTATCGTCCTCTTTACGTACATTCTGATGTTGTTTGGGAAATAAATAACGATTTTTCGACTTATTTCTGTCCCAAATGTTGAGAAATTGCCATCTAAATCTGACAGACGAAATTGATGCAATCTAAACTTCACGCCGTTTTTCCGGGATTCTTGAAGATTATAGAGAACAATTTATTTTTAACTTTCTTCACGTGTGCGAGAGTAGTATCAGAAGTTCACGACCTAACAAAGAAAACAAAAATATTGGAAAAAAATGACTTCATCACACAAACGCCTGCAGATTGAAATTAATTTCTGACTGCCCATTGTTTGACATTTTGTCCATTGTTTTGAACACTATTAATCTGAGCAGACTTAATTCGCCAAATTAACAGCGACATCTTCCGTCTCTCTTTAAGTGCGATGCTCTATTTTAACAGCGCCATCATGTGTGGCGCTGCGGGGACATTGCACCTGCAATCGCGGGAGTCGAAGCGAGTAGTCGACTGGCCTTGGCTGCCGGAGAACGTCCTTCCCGCGGCCAGATCTCACTCTCTTGTGCTGAATAAAAAGTTACCTTGAGAAGAGAGTAAGGAGCAAAGAAGCGAATTCAAACGATTATCTTTTTCTTTCCGACCAACTGTCGATGGATGTATCATTTTATATGATATTCAAACCAATTCCATGTGTATACAATTTTAACTTTAAATTCCATTTATAACAAATTTAATAGTATTTAATATAAATACCCTCCTTCTCTTCCGATTAAAATACCATTTGACATACGCTGTAAAATAATCATGATCTTCAACAAAAATTAATGCAAAATGTTATTTAATAAAAAACATTTTTTTTTAAATTTATATTCAATTTTTGGATAATATTTTGATTAACTTTACAAATATAGACCTTGTTCAATTATATATTATTTATTGGGAGAAATAAGTGTAGAAAAACTGCCTACACCATGCGATTGGACATCGATAAAGCGTTCGATACCGATCAACATGATGATCATGCTTCCGCAGCAGTATTTTTTTTTATATAGTTTCCTTGATTATAAATGCATTTGTTCCATTGAATAAGAAGCATCTTTATTCCGTCACTGAAAGTCAAGAAAACGGCTACTCTAAAAACCAGTTGCGCACTTATTTTTCGACCGCAGTGTTGTCTTGAAATCATTGCTCTCCCAATGCCTCTATAAACATATGGTAGTAATACGGGACCAAGTCTAAATTTTAAGATTGGGTGATTTTATCACCCAATTACCAGAAGACCAGTTTCAGACTACATGCATTCGAAGGTGCGTTGGAGGAGGAAAGAAGAGGTTACGCCAAAACACAAATGAACTACTACATGAGATCACTGCCATTACGAGTCCAACCTTAGTTTTAAGTGGGCTACAGTATTTTTGCATGGACTCCGGACTGCTGACGATGCTCCCGTCAGGAGCTGTGAAGACCAGTGATTGGTGATAATTCGCCTATATGTCAAATGATAGATTGTAGGGGCTCCCGCTTCCCCATGGTACTTGTATTGGTTCGGTCATTTGTAGCACCTAGCCACGGAGATGAGTTGAAGTCCTTCTGCTCCTGTAATCGGCAGTTCTACATTCCACTTTACGGGTACGCAACACAGGGTAAGTTGCGCACCCAACTCATGTTAGCTGGCCTACCTCAGCAGCGTTTGATGAGCAAACCGACGAGGTTGATTTCGCTCACATCATTACCCTTTTTCTCAACACTTAAGACCATTCTTTTCCGCTTATCGATTAACGGACCCTTCCCTCGGAGGCAGCTCTCGGCCTCGTCCGTTTGTTTTCCTCCATGGAGGTGATTACCTTGGCGGTGAACTCCTCCCATGCCATCCATTCTTCTTCGTTCCTAAGCAAGGAGAGCATCATTCTCTCCTTGCTTATCATTCCATCCTATTCCAGCTATGAAGGCACATAGGATTCCTCGCTCTTCCTCCCATGCCTCGCATTCAAAGATCGTATGCTCCACATCATTACCCTAGGGATTCGACTGTGACCCACTTGAACTTTAACAACTTTACACAACTTTTGGGTCCAGTCAAACACTTGGATCTTACTTATAGTAGCATCACCGAACTATGCCTCAAATGTCTTCTCAAAATTTCACTTGATTTTACGCCTTCATTTACGATAAAACGAATAATTACACGTTGCGCAACAGAGGATGCTACTTCTCGCTCATTCATTAAATACATTTATCGACATAATTACACATACGAAGGTGGTTTCATACTTTTAAAAACACCTTCGTATGTGTAATTATGTCGGAGCAATTTTACATTTATTTACAAATTTTCATGCTTATGCCTTTGAACGAATAAATAAATAAAAGCAATATTTCGCCATGTATTATAACAACCTTATGTATTTGCCTTTGATGCGAAATATCATCATGCGATATGTTATTTTGGGTATCAAAGAAACATTTCTCTCGAATCGGAATTAATTCAAATGTGTTTCTTGTTTAAAATTATCAAAAGAAAATTGCAAGAGTGATTTCGGAAAAAATTTTTAGGTAATCAAATGTTTGACATTCTGGAGTTATTTCTTGGATAATACAAACGAACCAAAATATATTCTTCCCAGAAAACAATCAAGAAAGAAACGAAGCAATTAAATCTGCTGAGTGTTTTCGGATTAAGATCGTAGCGTAGAATTTTCATTATGTCTTAATTAAAATGTTGAAATGTCAAAGGACTATTTTGTGAGGAGGAAGGATCATAATGCTTTCTTTTGCTCGTTAATTTTCGGCGACAAAAGTAAATATTCTCTCCTATCAGGACTTGGAAATTGGGTCTGAACTCCGACTTGAATAATAGATATGCTTATAGCAGTCATATTTTTCGACCCTTATTTTCGGGCACTCTGTACACATCCATACCTGTTCCTCTGGGAGAGAAAAATCATGTTTCCAGTAATAAGAAAAGTTTACCCCGAACTTTGGTAAAGCCAAACGCCACTGGAGGTTTGGTTCTTATTTGCTCCCATAACTTAGAAAAAAAAAAACAACTTTCCCATTTCTAATTTTAAGGCTTTTTGTGTGTTTGCCGCCAGCTGCTTATACTCCGCGTACCATTTTAATAACACCCATACACATTCGACATATTTCAAAATTTAGAAATTACAATAAAAACTCAAATACGTTCCAATTTGACCTAAACAAGCGCAATTTCCTAAAGAAATCTTATATTTAAAAAACGCCGGAATAAAAGTCCATAATCCAAATATACGAATTCTTTCATATATACGAATCTTTTGTCAGTTTTTTTCCAGGAACAGTAAACTTTTTTACGATTGAAAATAAAATAACTGCAAAGTGCGCTTACCCTATAGCGATTTCACCCGATTGACGATCTTACCCTTCTCTACTAATGCTATATCCGCATTCAAAAAATATTTTTTTGGATTTTTTCCGCATATAAAAAGCACCCCCATATCATATACGACAAGTTCTGCAATAAAGAAATATGATCAAATACGATTTTTTATGAAATCTTCCATATAATACAATGAAAGACGAAGAATTTTTCGTTTGTTCGATATTATATAAATGTCTTATATCTACAAAACTGAATCTATTTTGTTGCCACAGCTTTAACCACGTCTATCGAAACCTTATCCACCTTGCATCGAAAATATATTATGTTTATTTGAAAATAATTGACATAAACTACTTGTAGACAAAAGGACAGCTTTGTAGACTTTAGTCTTATGTCGGTATACACAATTATTCTGGTTTCTAAAATTGTTATCAAGGTCCACAACTTTGAAAACTTGGTAAACTGTAACTTTCCTGATTTACTTTATATGAACACTGACTAAAAAAAATACATTTGCTGTATCCCAGAAGTACCCGACCTAACAAAGAAACCCACAACAAAAAAAATAAAAATAAAACTTTAATTCTCAACTCTCCTTTTGGCTAAATGCACTTTTCTCAACGATGTTCAATAGCTTCGATATTCTGTTTATAGTGAGAACCGTTTTGGAACCAATTATTTTTCAGTCCATTGTTTCAAGTATTCATTCGTGTCAAGTGATGGACCCATGACTACGAATCGACGCAGAAACTCGGTTTTAATGTTGTGAAACATCGTCAAACATTCGATTGCAACATCTACACACAAAAAAAAATTGTGTCATTGTGAGCAAACACGGCACCCATCTTGCGCACAGCTTTCTCATGTCTAAATTTTCGGTCAATACGCGATATACAGCACTTTTAAAATGCTCACAATGTCTGCTAGTTCACTTACTTTCAATCGACAGTCATCCATTATCATTTTGTGGATTTTCTTCACCATTTCCTGCATCCTAACCTCATTTGGATGCGATGTTCATCTTGACAGCTCGTACGGCCTCGTATAAAACCCTGCCATATATTTTATTACTATATTTTACTATTCCAATCGGTCATTGACGCACATCGGAGCCTCCTAAATCGCTGTGAAATTCGAACCGGTTAATTTATGACCGAACAGAGGTGCAAATTGTAATTTTATGGAGCGATGCCGGCTTTTAATCGATCCCGGCGGGAAGAACGGGCGAAATAATTTAACCCGTTGGGGGATTCGCTTTAAGTCGGATGAATAAAGCATTCGACTATTTGTTAAAGACCCTTTTTATTCGGAGCATAATGACCCCGAATGCCGGCGAATTAGCTTACTTTTGAAATGCCCCCCAACTTTGCGCTTTATTCGAAACAGATCTTGTTATGGTTAATGTTAATTCTTCGTGTATCTCCTTTTTGTGATTAAAATACACATTTTTTTATTTGACAAAAAGGGGGACATTTAGACTCAGAGGCATATAATGCTATAAAATATTTTATTGAAAAGTCCAATGTAACGAAGCACTTATCGTTACATTTAAACAACATGTTATTTTGTTTTATCTGTTATTTTTCACACGCTCCGACATCTTAATATTGTGAGAGAAAAGCAATTTTCGTGATGAAAAACAGTTCTATTTTTTACGCAACTGCTGAAAATGTACTCGACAAATCGCAAAAAATCCCTCGTCCCACCAAAAACGCCGTTCATATGCGAATATCACGCATAATCTACTAATGAACTGTCAAAAAATGGAAAGGGGAAGCGGCCAATTTAAAATAGATCGATCTCCATATCCCATTTATCATTTCCCACCTTCGCTTTACTTAGCGACAATAAATATTCCAACCGTACTTCGACGCTGAAAACCCTTTTTTTATTATGTAAACACGCGCGTGTAGCGCGGGGATCATAAGGCGGGTGTGGGAAGTTTTTCGGATTCCTCTGAAACAAATGTAGGTGTCGGCACATTATTGGTTTTCTTCCCTGTATCACGACGAAGACGAAAAAAAACTGTTTACCAGTTCATTTAGTCAGACGTCTGACATCGTATTTTATTTGTGAGGCATTCATGAAATCGTCCCATATTGAAAGGTTTTTCTGAGAATCGACGCGACCTTAAATAAATAAAGAGTGACTTTCGCAACATCCGCACGATAAATATAGTATCGTTATCGCAATAATATTGTCGTGATTTAAATATTTAAAATTGATTTTATTTAACGGCGCAAAGTATCCCACAATTGACTATAGATGATCGATCAACATGCTCGAATAAATTGTCATGCGAGTCAAAATTCAAAATGGCCGTCGGACTGATTGCGCTAAATGTCATACTGCCGTTGAAAATGCATTCGATGTGTCGTTCGCGCTGATCTGCGCTTATTTATTCGATTAATAAATCTTCGCCGGATGACAATCATTCAACATCTATCGCTTGTATCGGTTTTCCGTATTTTTATTCCTTATTATAGCGGTGCAGAGCATCGACCGCCCTCGCCGTCTCTCCCCCTTTCAATTAATCAATGTCCCGGCACGATCTTTATTGACATCTTTCATCGCGTTGGATGGCTCATCTTCATTATATTCTCTGCAAAAACACGCAATAATGTCCGTGTCGATTATTCAGATCACATTTCATAGCCGATGCAAGACACCGTCCAAACAAACATGTTTATACAGATTTGCAAATAAACAAGTGACGTTTCAGCAACAATGTTATACGCGCGTCATTCGTGCGTCCGTTATGCATCAGTGCATATAACATTCCACACGCGTTTTTTAATCATATTTGAATCATAATTAAATAGTATGATAAATACAACAATAAATTTGGATGTATGATTGCGTTTCATATTTTACATGATTAAATCTGTACATTTGTTGCAAAACTATCAAATTTTAATTTTAGAATTTTCAAAAATTGACACGTTTTAAATACGTCAAAATTGACCCAGTCAGCTACATACCTCAGTTCTTACGGGAAACGCTGCAAAAATATCGTTCAAGTAAAACAATGGCTTTACAAGTGTTATTCGGACTACTCCATCGAAACAAATGATAAAGAAGTGGTTTGGTGATTTCAAACGCTACCGTACAAACACCAATGATACCGAATTCGATAATTGTTCCAGAAAACATTGCAAAAAGGTCTACAAAATAGTTTAAGCCGGTCTGAAATTGAATTTGCATGAGACACATTAAGCATGGGGATTTTTAGTGTGCTATTTGACAATGGATGAAATATGGATCCATCACTATATTCAAGAATCAAATCGGAAGTCGGCACAGTCATTAGGTCATACTTCGAGAGGAGATTCGTTATCGCCCAGATATGGTGATCCATGACGCAGATCACATGTCCGGGCTTGAAGTATTCATTCGAAGTATCAGCGATTTGAAAAGCGGACCGGTTGGACACACTTACCTCTTTTATCCTCGGGGCCTTCTACGATCTCTATGATTGCAGAAGTATACATATATAGTGTTTACATATATACAGTACATATATTACATTCCCTACCGGTTGTTCGATTTCAACCCCGAATTTTTCGGAATCACGTTAACCAATCCCGGAACTCACGAGCACTTAAAACTGTCGGGATTGCATTCCCTAATCACAATAATTTGAAAAAATTGTAAATAAAGTTCTATGGAGTGCCGCCCGTAGCATGTGAGGGCATACTCTTTCTGGGTGACTCGAGTGCGCCCGCAGCATGTGCGGGCATACTCATCAAAGGGTTAATATAAAAAGAGTAATCCCGTGCAAAAATATTGCTGATTATTAGATAAATCCTTAATATTACATACAAGTCTTAGGTCATCCATGAAATTTGTTTAGGCAAGTCACTCCATAAAATTCTTTTATTGCACATGAAACGCCATTTTGAGAGGGAACTTTCAGTTTGGTCTAGTATCCCATCTATTCCCCGACACTTCAGGTAACAATGCTTTCACTGTGTAGGATACTGGCAAAGTTTTAAGATTTTAAAGTTTTACTGTGCATAAAAGATGCTTAACGAATATGACGTGGGAATTTTTATGCCTCGATTCAAGAGGCTGCAAGCACGGGGGTGCTTTTAAAATGTTATCTATTTTTCATCCCCCATGCACTCGTGGTATCTAACAGAGATATATTGAGTTTTTTTTTAATTTGCGACTACGGCCCGGATGATGGATATGGTTATGGTTATTGAAAAACACAAAATGCAATCATATCTATAGCGCAACATTTTATATAAAGCTCGAGCTCTTAGCAATCGTTAATAGTCGAACAAAAGAGCTTTTAACTTGTATGAAGTGCACGAACGTGAGGAAATTGAAGCTTTGGGAATTATATATTGCATTGATTTTTCTCATATTGCTACCAATACATTGTGGTAACAATAAAAAATATATGTATCTCATACAAAGCTATGAGATGGGTTTTAATACAGGGTCGTTTAGTGGGTAAATCCTAATCAAACTGATACTTGTACGTCATTAAAACGCAAGGTCTGATGAAAACATCACTGCTGTGCGTGAGAGTGTGCGGAATAACCCGATGCATGATTATTTCGCACAACAGCGACGTTAACTGGCCATGGATTTAACGCCTTTAGACTTCTTTCTATTTTATTATTTAAAATATTATTTTGTGTATTAACCTAAGGTTCCGCAGTGGGGTATGAAATGTCCCCATTATTATATTATCGCTAATAATATTCATACGCTATATCAATATGGAATCGAAATTGTAGCATTTTTAGTATTAAATCTTAAATTTCCCATGTTTATAAGTTAGCTTAAGTGATCCATTTCACTTAACTTTTAGTTAAAATACCCACGAGAACCTATTCTTCAATAGACAAGTTTAAAGTTTCAAGGATAAAAAATAATAAATGAATTCAAACGTATATATATGTATATATAAGGTACTTTATCTTTCGATGTTTTCAAATGAATCCTAATGGTTAGTTTGTTTGGGCCCGCATATTTGTCAGCCATTTTGTTTAATTACAGTAAATTCTTCCAATGAAGAAGACATCGCGCGCAATATCGTCGGTTGCAAAACAAACGAAGACTTCAACATCGTTGATAGCACACAATATTCGCTAATTTCTTCGCGCAAACATGTACGCACGCATCACTCGAGTCTGAACGCATATATGCGCGATTACTCATCAGCGGGATATAATTATTTTTAATTGAATTTGTCGATAGTCTTAATAGCCTCCATCCTTGCGAAGCTTACAAATACGGCTCAACACATTGATTAAATCCTAAATCGAAAAGCGCTGTGATCCAAAGCACGCCTTTCGACAGACAGACGCCAGATGCTCCTAGATGTTTGAAAATTTAAGTACCACACTCGAAAAATAATTTTCATGGCGTATCATAGCTGTCTATCCCGAACGTATGGGGTTGAATTTACGAGCACATATTCAACAGATAGCATCCAAATGGCGCACAACTCTTGAAGTCTTCAGCCGAAGCGCTCGTCAGGCACAATGTTGCTTCTGGCAGATGCATGCATATCTTTGCTCGTTCCTTATTTATATTTCTGGAAACATTACTCAGACCGCCGACAGATTGCTCGGGGAGAACTATCTTTTCATCAGCGTAAAACTTGGCTCCTGCGGGAACATCGGAATATCTCGGAAACTTCCACAACACTCCTTGTCTTGCATTACATAAAGCCGATGGAGTAAACGCCGTGGCGGAGTTAAGCCCTTCCTGCGGAGCGATTCGAATTTCATTCGTCCTGCAAATATAAGTGTTCCCTTGGGGAATATAACTAATTAAATGCGTATTATAATATACAACGGGAGCATGCCGGGAACAAACCATCATTTTGCAATCGTTATTTGGGTGCGTGGGGTTTCGTCGGCAGGATCGAATACAAACAAGCTGTCTTCCTTTTGCAAGGAAACTTTTTTAATTAGCGCTTGTGAAATTGATTATTTTTATCTTAAAGTTGAGAAACATTGCCATATTTTCGTTGTAACTTTACGCATATTTTTTTATTGCCAAAAACACCATCAAATTACAGGACCGGACAAAGACGCAGTCAAAAGATTAAGCGGTGTTGTGTAATATATAATAAAAGAGGAGCGATGCTGGTCTGGTGGCTGCTTTAATACAAATAAAACGATAAATCTTTAACAACTAAATAAAACAACGACTTCATTCATCAAAATAGTCTTCTTCAACAGTGATTAGGGAATCCAATCCCGAGCCACAAATTTCGATCCCGGGATTGTATCAGACCATCCCGGGATTCCGGGATATTCAATATTTTAAGAAATTACATTGATAAATTTGATCAAAAATTCCTAAAAAGTCAATTTTTTTAATAAAAATGTCAGGGCTGCCAAAAAATATTTTTTCATTCAACATTTTGAAAAATACCCAAAATTTCGCTGTTAAATCGTTTTTAAAACTCTTTTAACTGATTTTAGTTTTTAAAAAAATATTAAGGCATCCGTGGCTCGCACGGTCTTCAGACCTGACACCAGTGGATTTCTTTGCCTTGGGACGTGCCTTATTAGAATCCATATCATCCAATTTATATCACAAGAAATTGTTTTGCTTTATAATTTAATAATTTACAATAAATTTGATAGATTTTGCTTCAACCATATGGTTGCTATAATCTAACAAAGTCACAGCGTCCCTATTAAAAGGCCGCGTATTTGGACCCATCTCATGGATTTGTATGGTATAAATGCATTTTTTATACAATGCATACATCCAGGATATCCATTAATATTGTCGGTCTCTTTGTGCGTTTGCTTTTAAGCGGTCAAGTTAATTTCCCCATTTGAAATTTCATAATTATGTTGAGAGCTTCGAATATTCAGTGGTCACATTTAACTGTCCATACAATATCGCATTTTCCATTGAATTGTGCGGAACTGTGCACATTCGACGAGCACGTATCGGAATGATTAAAGCCCGTAAATAGTTTCCATTTTCAATTATGGAGGCTGGTGTTTTTCCATGGACGGGATTTATCATTTGGGTCGTGGCTGAGTATTTGATTTCCTCGCAAAGTGGGATGCCATAATATTTTTATCAATAAACGATTGCATATTTGCCTGTGAGTCCTGGGTGCTTATACCGTTAGTTCAAATTCCAATTTTCCCATTTCCCGTTGCTGGGCTCGGAGCACGTTCATTTTCTCTCGGAAATATTGTATTTTCCGGGTCGCCATGGCTGCAAAAACTGAACGGGGGCGACTGGCATCCCGATTGAACGCCCCATGTTGGCTCCTGGAAATCGTCTTATTTTTCCGGGAAAATCGCGTCTATTAGCGTTTATCTGCATCGGAAGTATGCACGTTTTAAGGAAAAACGGAAGGACTCAATGATAATGGATTACTTTGAGGCATTAAACCCTATGGTTATAAGAATACACCCACGATCACAATCAATCACCTCCATTTTGTGCTATCATTATGGGTCCAAAATGTTTTTATATCTCATATATTCATCGATCTATTTGTATGCGCGAAAAAAATTGATGGACGAACAGACAGACATACATTTCAATTTATTTAAGGTCGTATTCTAGTCTAGATTTTTTTTTAAATATTCATTATGTGTTGTGACAACCCTGAACAAGAAATGCTCCTGTATAAATACGTATGCTAGGGAATCCAAGTCACCTTTATACAATAAAATATATAAGTCAATGTTCAAATTCGATTATTCAGACTCCGATTATCCAGACATTCGCTCAATCGAATCGACTAATAAATTAACTGTGGAATTGGAATAGCACACGAACTCCAATTATTAAATAATGTCGTTTGGGATTTCGTGCGAACGCTCAAATAATGAAACCGAATTCAAATTTGCATATAATCCTACATAATTGCGATGAAAATCCGACTTCAAATATCAAATTGCTTCTCAAATAAATTCCATATATCATTTTTGTATGCATCTATCAATACCAATCAGTAATATAACAACATAGATATTATTTAAATACCTACTTATATTGTAGGACGTCATACTGTAAGAGATCAGACCTTTCCGCGGCCAAGACGACTGGTCGGATCTCAAGACTTGAGGAGTTATTCTTGTCTAGAATTTAAAAAACGATTTTGTTTTCAAATTTCGTACGACCCTTTTTATATAATTGTCTCTCCATTCCATTGTCTCTATCAGATTCATGTCAAAATTTTATTTTTAACTATTTTTTAGGGCAAATTGACTTGAACGTCACGCAAAGTGAAACTTCATGCGGCAATTGGGCGGAAAAATATAATTTGTAGTAGTGATATCCGTGTACGTAGTATACATCATAGAGACGCTATGCGCACGCGCCGCGCCGCCTCTTCTCTGTGTGCACATAGTGTGCCTATTTTATTATATATTACACAAACACAGCTTCATCTTTTAGCTAAGAATTTCAAATTCAACATTTATGTTCGCTTTGCCCTATATTATAACGTGCTGTGCAAAACCCCCGAGGCGAAACGCATCTCATGTTCGCACAGAAATACCCGAACACTAACCAAGCGACCTCAGACGACGAATGCAATTTAATTTAGTGTTTCTTTTCTAAATGCAATAAAATTTAAACTCGCGTTCTGAAAGTTTTTAATTGCCTTTGCGACATTTTGTAAAGCAGCTCGGTTCTCAAACCGACTTTTATCGCCGTCCTGAAAATACACTAGTCGAGCAAAATAGTACTTATTAAAATGAATGAACTTTGCGGTGCGACTTGACTTGTTTTATTTCGTGGATGTGCGCTTCATATTACTAATGACTCATCCAGTTATTCGAGTGTATATTGCTGAAGTTCAAAACTTTAAAGGCCTCGTTTTAATTTAAATGGCGATGTTATATGCTGTCGTGGGCACTTGGGAAACCACCAGACAATGAAAAAGATAGTTTAATTTGGAATATTTTCACCGCATTATTTTGTCAGTTTTATGATCTAAATACTTAATGGACTCAAGCGAAAGTAGGTTGTGAAAAGTGACTATCTAGAAAGTAAGGTTACAAGTGCTCCAGAGGCCAGGGGACTTTTTTTTGCTTCAAATCTGGCACACCTGACGTATAGGGGGGATCTGGATGATCAGTTTGTATGGTTTGGCATGTCGGCCATTTTGTTAAGCCACAGTAAATTCTTCCAATGGAGAGGTCCTTTCTCGACCTCCCTAATCATTGGATACAACGTTCAGTGAAAAGTTGATAGTCTAAGGGTACCAAGTCGGATGAATAGTGAGAGGGGGTAACAATACCCCATCCAAATAATATCAGCAACTCCTGTTAAACTCGTGTGATGTGGGACCTGGCGTTTTCTTGCAGGAGGCTGACTTCCCGCCTCTGAATTATCTGGTTTTTTTTTAGAATATTGTCTAGGTGGTCTCTTTATTATTCTTGGTTTTCTTGTGGCTGGAGAAGATGATTGAGACCCCACTCAAGTGGTTTTTTTTTGATTCTGGGATCTAATAACACGCCCAAGTGTAATTCCCCATCACGATAGAGTACAAAAAATCTTATCCCTGCTGTGCAAAATGATTTAAAAATTCAGTCACGTGATTCTGACGGTGTATTTCTGGGTGACACAATATCACCGAGGAAATTTCTAAAAATATCAGAAAATTCTTCATGAAGGTCGTCAAGCGTTATGATCATTTTGTAACTGTTCAATTTTTTGCTTAAATTTGTCTGAAATCACCGACGGCCTTCTCTGAACAACTTAACCCATTTCGTGACATGTTGTTGGCTTTTTATATTCCATCAAACTAACTGATCATTAAGATCTCCACTATATCTCAGATGCACCAACTTTAAAACAACAACAAAAATCCTCAGCCTCAAACGTCTTTGTAACCTTATTTCTAGATTATCCCATTAGCACAAAATTTTGCAAAAAATATATCATTTGGGCATTCCCAAGGAGGCACAAATTAGGTAATGTGAAATATCAACTTATTTTGGTTCTTGGCAATCTAGGATTTGATCGCTGGTATCAGTGTGTAGGTCCATCTGGGGTGTAGGTCCATCACGTTCTTTGTTGCTCTATATTGTTGGAGGAATGGATGGAAATAAACGGACGTTGAATACAAAGACTCTCTAAATAACTATTTATTCTACACGAGAGAGAGATATGACTGCAGGAGGGACGACTTCCCGCAGCCAAGGCTAACCAACGACTCTCCCAACTCCAGCCTCCTGTACGTTACATCTCAAGCGGCAATGATGCACGCGCAAAAAGCGATCGAGCGAATGCCTGCGCAGAGCAATAAGAGATAGCGCTGTTAAAATAACACATTGCACCTGGAGTAGGACGGAAGATGTCGCTGTTAATCTGAGCAGATTTAATTCGCCAGATATTCCCCGCTACTACGTGGGAATGGTAAATCACCCACGCTACACTAGCATAAACTCTGTGTTTTCTGACACCGTTGAATAGTAGGTCCCTGTATTTTTGCTTAAGTCTTCCTTGTACGCTCGATTTTAATTTTTGAGGTCCATATTGGTGTATCATGCAATAATACAGCTTGGATGACGCTTACAAACGTTTGTTTTGCCGAACGTTGCCAACTGTCGTTTAGAGTTTCATTTTTCGTGCCGCTCAGACCAATTTACCCTGCCGCGCCCATATGGAAGTTTCACTTCCAAAACAAATATTATATTTTTATAACAGCGAAATTGGGTGTGTATTTATTTTTTGTCTGTCAGGACCGCAACATGGCCTCCACGCAAACATCAAATTGCCAATCTCAGAGTAAATACTGAACGCCTTCTCCTCAACATTTTTTCTCGGAGCAATCCAAGACAATATTGACATTACAAACTTGGATTTTTTACAGTCGTCGCCCTCGAGATGAGTTCATCCGACGATGTTGTTTCCGAGTTTATTAAAGCGAAACTCTCTCTTTAAATACACAAAACTTCTCGGTCTTTTTACGATATCTCCCCACAATGGCAAGTCGATAAATCAACTGCGGTTTTCGAAGATTTCTTCCCGGGGAAAAAAGTTTTCTTTGTTGTCCCGGAGCATCAAACCGACCGTGGAATCCCGAGGACGCTTACCAAAAGTCTGCATTGCGGATCTCAATATAATTTGCGGCGATAAAAAATATCATTTGAGGGCGTCATGTTTTCCACATCAGCCGTAAGACCTGTTTTCAACAAGGGCCTCTGACAGGATTTTTAACAAATTTGTATTGCAGCACTTCGTGTACGTTTATTAAAGAGCGCAGATGCCGCTGGGGAAAATATCATCCCCCCAAGAAAATCCACCCTGCGAGATTTTTTTCAATTTTAAGCCGAACCCCCGAGGCTTTAAGACGGAACGAATCGATACGTTTGCTGAATTTTCGCCTATCCATATTTTTAGCTTAAAGTGGCTTAAAAATTTCGAGTGGAATGCGTAATTTTTTATCATAAGACAGACGCCATCGACCCAGATATTGGAATCGTAAAACTTCAATAATCCGCACCTGCTGAGGAGCACGATTCTTCTAATTTGGCCATAACAATAAATCTTTTTACGGCTTGTACAATATTAAATCCGTTATGATAAAGTAATAGCTGCTTCCATACCTAAACATAGCAAATAAGCGATGTGTTCTGCTATAATATGGCAACCTCCATGACACTCAATAGCTGAGCCATCTGCAAATACAGAGTGTGGCAGGGAAATTACCTTATTTTAAAAATGAATAACATAAATAATACAGAAAGTATACGTTTTATAATTATTTCATATTCTAGAGAAACATTTAAAGTTTTATTTTATTATATTTTAAAAATGATATCTTTAATATGTCCTTCATTCTGGTCAATAAATTGAGATAGTCAAGTTTTGCAGCTTCTATCCACTCTTTCCAGCATATCGACGGATATGTTGTCGATAAATCTCACTCTTTCAAATATATGCCATTTCACCCTTATTGGAATAACTGTCGCTTCAGGATGCGTATTTTAAATAAGGTAGGTCCGACCAAACGTCTTGGTCGCAGGATGATTTGAACGAACCAACAATCACCTATGTTTATAGTGATATTAATTTGTAAACAAAGATGGTTTTCTTGCCGCACCCTGTGCATACAATCAATATGTTGTCGATTTTGTACATGTTAAAATTTTACATAAGCTCCTCATTATTCTCGAAGCACTCAATTCATTTTCAAGACCAACTTTATTCCATGACTCGATGAAGAAAGAACGACTTTCGCTCCGAGAAACTTGAAATTGAATCGTTAACACTGAAACACTCTAACAAGCTCTCAGCACTTGCAATTGCTCGCTGAATAGCAATGCAATTTTTATCTTATTTCATTCTCATCGTTTTAGATTATCTTTTTTCATATTTCAGATTAAAAAAATGAACATTTAAACACAGACAAAAATAAACACAGAATTACAATTACGTGGTTTATTGTGTTAGGTCACGTGTAGCGCGGGCTGAAGAGCTAGAACTAGGGAATCCATTCCCGGGATCCCGGACAGTTTTACGTGTTCATGAATCCCGGGATTAGTAAACGAAATCCCAAAAAAAGATCGGGATTAAAATTTTAATCTAACAGAAATCGTACACCTCACCACAACGATGAAGGCTACTAAATCGAGACATTCCCGCCGTAATCTGGACGCTTGGAAACATTAGCGGGCTAAGGCGACGCCTAGAGACAGTAATTGTCTAATTTATGTATACGTATATACAGTAAATATCAATTTTTTATATTAACCTTTCCCTACCGGTGATGTATTTACTACACTTCGACTCTAATAATGGGAATATCGATATGAAATATAATAGATACGCGGTTCAGAATTTTTGTGTTCCTCCGTAATATAATTACGAATAACATCAAAGTATTATTGTATATAAGTATTCATCTGCAGCGGAGGAAATAAATAATTTGTCGGGAAATCGGGAATTTTGCGAGTTTTAGTCCGTGTCTCAGCACGACCATAATCAGATCCAGACTAAATGACGAAACACTCGATGCTTTAATGTTACTTCGGACATATTTTCAATCGAACGACTGTCTCATTCTCTATGTGGCTGGGTCGTTCCGAATTGCTGGACGTCCCAGTTCACGGGCACTATTTCTGAATGTCCGTGCGGATATCCGACAATGGACGCAGACCATGATCTTTTGACATATTCTGGCACGGCGTCCGATCGCGAGGCGCTTGTTCGAAGTGTCAGCGGTCTGAAAGGTGGACCGGTTGGACACACAAACGTTGTGGCCACTCCCTCATCTTTTAGGACATTTAGGGCTTTTTGTGTAAGCTATGGAGAGAAATGCATTCACGGAGCTTTCTACTGTTAGTTAATCGCTTTTATCTTATGAAAACATATGAGTTTTTATTTATAATATCCATTTTTTTTGTCAAATAACGACAATATTTTTGAATACCCTTATAAATTATATGATATCTGTATTATACATAAAGTCAGCTCAATCAATACATACATTTATATGCATAAATATAAATTATAGGCGGACCGATTTACATTGTTTTTTAAATGCGCGCGCATCTAAATCTGTGAAATTATTTATTTTGTTATATTTTCCTAATCTCGTTCGATGAAATTAAATCAATTGATGTAGCATAATGCTTTTATAAACACTCGAATATAAATATTTGGATGTAATAAATCCTAGTTTTTCAACAAAAAGGCTAAACAACAGATTGCTTTAGTCCAAACAAACATTGATGAGTCCATATACAAGTTCTGACAGCTGCATTTTGACTCACAAACCAAAAAATAGCATTTATATTCGCACGCAAGTCTGTAAATTCGTCGTCGATTCCGTGCATAACGCTGTCGAATATTTATTTTCCGTCTTTTAAATATCCATTCGATTCTAAAACCTCCATAAATATTGCTTTATGACGATTCGTATGGAGTTCATATGAGAATCGAGCTCCATGTCAGAATATAAAAGCGATAAAGACATATTCTTGTTGAGGCCCATAGCGAAAAGAATGATATAAGCCGTTCATAAATTTTGAAAGCTCATTTTATGAATCGTAATAAATCGTCCGTTTTTTCATATTTAAAACAAGTATATCATATTTTAAGCTCTGTCGCAATTTAAATGAGCCCGTAAATATGATATACCACTATTTTAAAAGTAATAATATGCTAGATGTCTCAATAATAGCTCGAGTAATCCAGAGAAAGTATACTCACACATGTGGTGTGCAGAATTGTATAGCGCACTTTATTTTCAATACCATGATATATTGAGTAGTCGAGTGTCTTCAATTAATCTTGAGATTCGTCGAATCTTCACCACAAATTGTGTCTTTAATCTTCGTCAGTGTAATTTTCTGCTTTTGTCTAAATCGACCTGATTAAAATCCAGACTCAAATAACTAAGTCCTGTTCAGCTCATGTTAGACAGGCCCGAAAGTAATCCAAAACTTAAATAAATTCTAATCAGAGGGTGTGATATCCATTGAACAAAGTGGATAGGGTAGTAAGTGGAGTAAGTTCAAGCGCTTTTATTTTTTCTTATATTATTAAGATCAAATTCAAGCGATTCAAAATTAACTAGCCCGGTTTATACAGACGATGATTTAAGGGTTGGAAGAAGCACCTGATTCACCTGATGCAAAATTCGCCACAAATTTGATTATAAACATGAACGGAATATGGTCAACCCTTCTATAGCGTCGAGATAGGGATACGCTATAAAAATTTAGATACCCATATAAAATGTATATGTGTTAAGCATGTTACATGTGTATCATCCACGATGCCCACCCGTAAACTCCTAGAAGGGGAGCCAACCCTAAGTCTGTGGGCAACGGTTGAACCCCTGGGGTAATGATGTGGAGTATAGGTGTGGGTGAAAGAAGCCTCATCGGTTTGCTCATCAAACGCAGCTGATGTAACATGAGCTTGGGTGCGCAGGTCATCCTGTGCTGCGCACCCATAAAGGGGTGTGTGGAACAGCCGATTACAGTAGTTGGTGGAGACTGTGTCATAAGCTCACCACTATCTTCAACAGCCTAGGCAAACAGAGGAGAACGGCTTTAGGTTGTTCAAACGGCGAGTTATCTCCATGACTAGGTACTAAGAATGACTGAACCGATACGAGTTGGACTTCAAACTGAGGTTGAAATCGTGGTGGCAGTGAACCTGCGGTAGTAAATCCCTTGAATTCAGCATAACCTTAGTCCTTCCTCCTCACATGGTCTGAAGCTGATCTTCCCCACGGTAACGTCGCCTCCTCTGGAGGACCTGGAGGAAAACATAGCTGATCGTAACGTTTTTCGTGGGGCTAAAAGATCAGTAGGAGACATTCTTTGTATGACTTGTCCGGGGTAACCCAGAATAGACCATAAAGTAGCGCAGGAAATAGGGTCGATTACAATTTCTGTCGTGTCTGTGTGTTGTATAATATATAATAAAATAGACAAAGCAATATTTTGGTAATACAATAGTATGCTACGTTTTTTCTAACAAGAGGTGAGGAATCTTGATAGACCCCTTCCAATGTGAAAAGCAAAGTCAGAGAAAAGTCAGATTTTTATTGAACAAACCAAAACCCTTATCTTCGGGTTCTCCAGCATCTAAATGTGCATGCCCCAGACTCTGCCGCTGTGAGCTAAGAGTTGGTGACCTCATTCACGTTCCCCTTCTCCTTTTCAGCTTTTACAGAGTGCACCCCATTCTTCATTGGTAACACCAGCATGGGCATATAAGTGTGTATCTATTTTGTAGCCAAATTCATGGCATTTTGGCATGCACTCATTCCCTATTCGATGCAGATACTCTCCAATGCATCCATGGCCTGTGAATGATTGGGTCATGTGGAAATTCACCTCATTTCGATCCTTGGAAATCCAGGTTTTGATCGCCGGTATCAGTGTGTGGATAGCCTTGATTGCGGAAGGACGTACTTCCCACAGCCAGATGTTTATCTTGTGATTAACAAGAAAGTTATCTAAGACAAGAGACTTCCTATTCGACACCCGTCCATCTCCATCCAACCGCTCGGCTATGTAATGGCTCGAGAGCAGAATGGACCCACGCCCGAGTCCAATCATTTCGGTAAACATATGGGAGCGGAGAGTACTCCGGGAACTTCCCCAAGAGCGCCCCCACTTCACATTATCTAACGCTACACTAGCATCAACACTATGTTTTCTGACACCATTGGATAGTAGATCGACACTGATCTCAGTGTGCTTTACCCTGTACTTTTGCCAAGATAACAAGGCACCGATACATTACAAATTTTCCCTCTTTGATTACATCTACAAAAGATATCATCAATGGGAATCAACATCGGCTTAAGGAATTGAACGATCAATCCCTTTAATAGCTTCGAGTCCCCTAACCGTGTTTCGAAAGACAGGGTATCAATTCCGCACCATGAAGGATTCCGCTGAGGACAGATCCTGTCCAAACTCCTTACGGCGACAATAAGGAACTTTAACGAGTCGTAAATAAGTTTCAAGCATTATTGAATCGAATTCCGCTTGAGTCTTGTTTCGCATTGAAAAAGCTGAAAGTTCGCGTTAGCTCCTGAAAGCGTTTTAAAGTTTCATGCCTGTCTAAGCTCTAAGTTACAGTTTCAACGGCAGAAAGTTAGTCCAAAATACGTCTTCGCGGGCGCATATAAACTTTGATTACGCGTTTTATGTTCGTTTTCAAATTTTTTAACGACTTTAATAATTATAAATATAAAAACAGATTTCGAGGAGTTAAAGATTTTACGGCAGCTCACAGATTTTTTTTGGAGGAGTAAATTAGCGATGATATTATAATAAAATTGTATGTGGGAACTTTACGTCATGAATACAGAGCTGAACGACTTTTTTATTAGATGAGTAAACATTGTGGCCAACTCCGCACTCGGGCTCTGTATACTTAATCTTTGACATTTTTATACTTGACGTCTCTATTAAATTTAATTAAAATTGAGCACTGAGGATGGCATTTTTAGGGGTGGTCTTGTTTAAGGGGTGCGAATGTTAATTAGTCAGAGACACTATACATTTTTCTCGGCGCTATGTATTCCCAATTTGAATACTAGCTGTTTATGTCTCCGAAGGTGGAATGAATTCTAAAACCGCAATATTCCATTGAAAGGACATTTTTTTTGCCCTTCAACCAATTCAGCAGATGCAATATTTCAGCCAAAGGACTATGAAAAGCCAATTAACTTTTCATTCAGTCGTTCCCTGCAGTTTTTTTCACAAAGTAAATTGAAAACTTTCTTGGAGGATATTAAAATGTTACACTGTTTATGGCATTTCTATTAAACTCGTTTTGAACGCAGAAAGAGCGAATATATTTTTACGGCATCCCTTCTGAGCAATGAGTTTCCATTGAAATTGAACAGCAACGTAAACAATTTCCAAATAAATCTTTTTTTCTAATAAATTTATAAAATTCGCTAATTTTGTTGATACAGAAAGACTGGAAAGTGCTGCCATTTGACGCATCTATAATTATAAATATATATTTATGAATAAAATAAAATACCCCTCCGGGACGAGACTTTAGACTTCAGAGTCAAGAAGTCCAACTAAGAGGTCATGGACATGTACGACGAAACATCGATTACAGACTTCGTCCAAGCCCACCATCTCCACTGGGCAGACCATGTGGTAGATGCCAACTTACAGATTCGGGACCGAGTAGCAGTAAATCGATCGGAATACCTTGCCTATACTACCCTTATCAAATAGAAAAAGACCCCACACATCTGGGACTGGGCAATTGGAACTAAGGCGCTCAGGACAAACGTAGATTAAGTGCCCAGGGCTCTCTTATAGGGCTATAGGGGCCATCTTAAATAAGTCGCTAATATAATAATCCAACGCAATTTTCCAGAAAGAGTATGCACGCACATGTTGCGTACCTCACCATCTGTTTTATTATTCTGTCAGATTTTAGTTCGATTTTCAACAAAGTTTTACAATAATACGAGTGTCATCCAGAAAGTAAGGTTACAATGTTTATGTAGGACGCCAATCTTCCTTGACCTCCTGATCATTGGAAAAACGTTTCCCCCCAAAAAAACCCTTTAATTTAGTAAAAAGATGATGAGCGAAAGGCGCCAAGTCAGGTGAATAGTGAGAGTGGGTGACAATATATCATCGCGCGGTGTGAGACCTGGAGTTGTCATACAGGAGACTTCCTAGGCAGCATACCTTTTCTGCGGTTTTGAATGGCTCTTCTGTGTATTTTTTAGGGTATTGCAGTAAGACTGCATTAATGATAGTTGCTTAAGGTACAAAATCCATCCAAAAACACATGCCTTTTCCAACTGAATGGGTCGTCTTGTTTTTTTTGTGGCTGAATTAATGACGCCACTGAAGTGATTTTCCTTTAGGCTTTGGAGTGTAGTGACATAACCACGTCCTGGATGGGTGTTAGATTCCACGATGCCCACCCATAGAACCCTTTTTTTCGTGTGGGAAGGGAATCTTCGCACCCACGGTATTACACGGATGGGCTCTTACAAGCCAAGATACCCTTCGCGAGTAAGATTGTACCCACTAAACCACCTCCCTTGTCCTTCTTTGGCCTCCTGGTATTGTTATCCATATTTTTTCAGGAGGCCTTGCCTTAGGTAACTGGTCCTATTTTAGTGTTGGAGAGGCTGTTGCGCTCTGCGTCTCTCTCTTTCACTGCCCTTTTAGGCGCTCAGAATCTTTTCTACATAGTCGCGCCAAAGGTCCTAGTTCTTCTTGCTTTCCATCATGCTGTGGATCATGTTTTCAACGTTGATCTCGGCGCTACCCCGAGTGCTTGTTTCAGCAGTTTTCTCTGGGATACCCAAACCTCACAGACGATGATGGTGTGTTCTACATCGACGACCTCCGCTTGGCAGTGTTGGCACGTTGAGGATGGTTCTTTGCCAATCCGCTTCAGGTACGCACCAAAGCATCCATGCCTAGTGAGCACTTGAGTCAAGCGGTAGGTCGTTTCATCGTGCTCCCGGGCCCTCCAACGAGCCCCTGGGACACAGTAATTTGCGTCACCTACGGACTAGTGACCTCGCGAAAGTAACTTCTATACATCTTCCTTAGTCCTTTCTATCCAACGTGTCTTTGAGGACGTGTAAAATCAGAAGATATTTTCCCATAACAGCCTCGCCTCCTCTGGAGGGCGTAGAATGGAAAAGTCGGACACTCGAAAGCTCTTGCGCGAGTATCTCTCATGGGATCAAAGAACAATGGATGACAATCTGTGTGGCTAGTCCGGGGTAACCCAAATCAAACAGCACAGCAGCACAAGTTATAAGGTTTTAATTGGCCTTCATCATCATAAGACCTTGTCTGTTGCAAACTGTTCCAAGTCTCATCCCTCATCACGATAGAGTTCAAAAAAGTGTATCCCTCCTGTATATGTGAGCATTCTGGAAATCCAAATCACACACAACTTTTTGTTGTGGCTAAACTTGAGCGAGCTTGATGATTTCTCCATCGGAAGAGTTTACTGTGATTGGATAAAATGGCCGATAAACACGTGGGACCAAAAAAATTGACTGTTAAATACTTCTTTACATGCCAGGTACCTTTCTTATATACGCAACGTGTGCGGGCATACTCATCAAAAGGTTAATCATTTATATAGCTTTCAAATTTATTCCAATATTTTTCGTGTAAATATTTTTATTATTAACTAATTATTGTATAAAGGCGAATTATTCATTAATCTTGCAAGTTACGTGATTTAATCCCAAGATTAATGGTTGAGGAATAAAAGCTTCGTCATCGGAAAGTCTCGCAGTTGGAAGCTCTTCGTCTTAGGTCCTTACAGCACCTCTTTTCGATTGGTTTCAAGTCAATTGGAATAATTTACACAAAATAACTTATCTTTTTTTTGTGGGAATTTAAAACAGATTTTCTCGTCTTGAGTTTAGAACAAAACTCAATTTGTTTCAGGGCAATAAATTTTCATATTCAAAAGGGATATTAAATATGTTATTCGATGAAATTATTAAAAATATAATTAAATAGGTCATTAGCCCGCATCCAATTTCATTAAGATTCAAAGCGATCTAATTAAATCTTCCGCGCTCGAATTCAATGAGAATGTTTTAAGGACGAATTATAAAGGACGATCCTTTCTAATTTTAACATGTTTAAATACTAATTTCGCTCATTCTCCGTCGCGATAAATTCGCTCATAATAAGAAGCCTATGTATAATAAGATCGTTCCTGTGATTCCTATTGGCAAACAGATTCCGCAACGTTACCTAATCCTTTTTAATAGTATTAAATTATTCTCGGTGTGTTTGGGCGAGGAATTCGAGTAAATGATTGCCGGCAATTAGGTGAAGTATTCTGCGACATTGTTCGCAGAAGATTTATCCCGATACAAAGAGGACTTGTTGTGACCGCAAAACTTCAAAGGAACAGGACAGAAAAAATTGCCTTAAGGACGTCCGTCGAGGGATTTACGTTGGACTATTTTTGAAAGTCGGTCGGATCGAATCGTAGAGGAGGCAATATTTAATACCTAAGCCCTATAAAGTTAGGGTTTTTGGGCCGCGAACTCTGCGGGAAGTTCTAATGGCCATCATCAATTAGCGCATATTTTTCCATTCCATATAACTCAGGGTCTTATCGGTCTAATTGGATTAACTGTTATTATGGAGTAGAATTGTGAGCCGATTTTAAGGCGGTTGACGATCGCTGAAAGCCTACGGAATTGTTCCACTCCATTAGATTATGCTAATTTAACTGACAATTTAATTTCGGATTCCGCCAATGCACTCCTCGGGGATGATTGCACATTTTAAGGCTTTATTTATACATCCACGAGTATTTAATCAATTAAATATATTTACAGCCCAAATAAAACACGACTAATCGGACTAGCAAGATGCATGCTTGCAAGTTCTGACACCATTTTTGAAGCTCAGATTAATTCTATCCAAGCGGCCTCAAACTTAAATTCCGCCTCTCACCTGATAAATTTGCTAATGAATGATCGCTTTTAAAGCTAAAAATATTCATTTATAAACATTTAAACTCTTTAGGATAAAATCTAACGAATTCGCCATGGCTTCTTTAGATTCTCCCTATTTATTTTTGGCACTTTAAAATTCAAATTTTGATAGAATTTCGCAGTCTCCCCGTGCCGTATCTGGGTCCAAATAATAAAAAGTAATTTTTTCGTGGCGTATTTCAAAGTTTTATCATGGTGGAGGCTAGTAATGGATAAAGCACGAGCTAGATTAATGTACATTTTTCTAAGAGCACAGGCAAAGCAGCTGCTCGGACAAAGAGAGGTCACCGTATAATACCTCGGCTCGATCCCATTACACACTTTCGACCGAGCCTCATGAATTTCTAATAACGGCAATTTAGTATTTATGTCAGTTTGAGGGTGGCTAGGTGAGCACACTCGAGGGTAGGCATTACAAGGGCGGAGCGGGTAATTAGCTGGGATTAATTCCTTTTGTTGGAGGCTGAAGTTGGAGTTTCATTAAGGCGTGGACGGGAGATTCCGAGGAAGGGTGCCAAACGTCAGCGAAACGTTTGCGGTGGAATTAAATTCTGACGGATCTCTCCAGGATCCCACGCGGGAACGCGACCTCAAACGTACAATAGTATCGACTTTTTCGGCTTGTTTCATACTTTATTTTATCCTTATTTTTTATATATACAATAAATAATTAATTGACTATATTATTTTTTATTTGATTAAAATAGTTAACGTTGTTCAGTGGAGACCATAGTGGGCACATTGAAAAATAAAATTACCACCAAAGTAGATTAACTGCCTTGCTAATATTTGAAAGAGACTATGGTGGTCACAAGCGGGGAAGTATGCAGCCACCTCTTGGGAGCATTTTGTGTCTCAGTTTTTGCCGGCCATGGGTAGCCACCATGGCCCTGCGCAATACTTATTTACTTAAGTGACTCATACAGCCCTATACGAGAGCCCCGACTATTGACAACGCCTGCCTTCTCCCTCTAATTGCCCAGGCTTAGAAGCACAGCGTTTAAGTCTACCTGTCTCTCCCAGAGTATACGAGGTCTTCCGACGGGTATACTGCCACTCGATCCGGAATCGAACTAGACACGAGGAACTATGTAATTCGACATCCGCGCTATATGATCTGCCCAACGTAAACGGCAGACAGAGATTGTAATCGACGCTTCGCTGTACATGTCCATGACCTCTCGATTTTACCTCGTAACATTTTTTCAAATTTCTGCAATACTTGTTTTCAGCATTCAGAGGTGGCTTGTAGCTAAAATTATAAATACTGAATCTTAGGTTGCATGGGTGGTTTAATCAGATATCGATTTCCTCTTTAATTTTGTTGTTGGGCGATAAGATTTTACCCAAGAAGTAAAAATATAACTGATCGGGGAACCAGCTTTAGTATGCCGTAGTATCAGACATCCATCATCAGCTCTTTCAGCCACTCCACAGCTTATTCGACCTTCTGATTGTTGGAAAAATGTTTAGTAAAAAGATGATAGTCCGAAGGCGCCATTTCATAGGTTGTAGTAAGACACCCATGTCTCATCCCCAACATGACAAAGTCTAGAAAATCTTCCGCCAACTGTGTAAAAATTCACACGCGGTGGGCACGCCATTTTGAGAGCATTCCAACTCGCAAACAACTTATTGTAACCAAGTTTTTCAAAGAGAGAGGGATATCTGGCTGCAGGAAGGACGACCTCCCGCAGCCAAGGCTAACCGACGACTCTCCCGACTCTTGCTTCCTGCACGTCACTACCCAACCGGCAACGGTGCACGTGCAAAAAGCGATCCGTTGGTATGCAGGTGCAATGTGTCCGCAGTGCCACAAGAGATGGTGCTGTTAAAATAACACATTGCATTTGAAGAGAGACGAAAGATGTCGCTGTTAATCTGGGGATGGTAAATCTCCCACGCTACACTATCCTACTCCTTGCATCGTCGTCGTATCAGCATGATCTGCTCTGAACAACTTAACCTACTTCGTGACATGTTGCCGTGTCATCATATCAATACCCTAAACTTTATTTAATTAAAATATTATTGGAAATATTGACTATCTTTTGTACGAAGTGGTTCTGGATTCGTTCCCAGATTTTAATGATTAATTTATAAATTCGGAATATCTCATTGTGCATATATAAGCAATTCATATCGGTTTCCATCCCTAACCCAAAATTACCCTTATAAGAAAAGGGTTTATTGGACTTTCCGTACTCAAATAAACTATTTTCAGTCAAATTTTCATAGTAGTCTCTTTTTGTAGGGTTGGCTTTTAATAATCTTCCAAGAAGGTTTTCATCATATAAAAATATAAAAGTGTTTAAACTCAAGTTTATATATATTAAAAATATGTGAATTTCGTCATACAAAAGGTTGTTGGTGGAGTAATAGTGGGTTTCCCCAACAATGGTCGCGTCTCGCTCCATAAATTTCGACAGCCGGCGTCAGAAATTTTCCGAGAATTAATTCGAAACATTTTCCGCGACAATTTATTCCCATCATTTAAGTGTCCCGAGTCCCGGTTTTATAAGCGTGAGAACCGGGATGTATCAAAGGTTCGCCTATTTATGCAACGTGAGCCTACATATGTATTCGCACGTTCCGGCCAGTCCGATAATTGTTCGTCGGAACAGAAGAGATTGTTGGTACAAAAACGGCTTATGCCACTGAAACAAAAGTTCCCAGTGAAAAACCGATGCTTTGTATGGGGAAAAGAAGCAAATAAGCCCTGTTGGAGCACAAATGGTTTTCAGTCCGACTGAATTGAAGCTGTAATTGAAATACGTAGGAATATGAGCTTTCCAGTACGTTATTATATTACAATAGTTGAGGTGCGCTTTCATACTTTTACTTGGAGATTTTCATGGTTGCAAATGCAGCTTTGCGTCATTAAAGCAGCTTAAAAACTTCAATTAAAAAGCTCAAAATATTATAAATTACGTATTGTTTATAAATACTAATATAGGACCTTTCATTGAATATACAGCATCCTACTTCTGCCACATAGCGTACGTCGTGTATTTGCACCACGCATTCCATGCCTTGGCATCCGTTAACATTGAAGGCTAGGGAAGAGCGAAGTGATTCTCAGCTTCTCCCGTAGGATGTCCCTTTCAGTGCTCCATGCTGGGCAGAAAAATGCCGTGTATGCAGCATCGTCATACTCCGCTTTGCAGTGATGACATTCCAGCCCGATCTCCTTGCCTATTTTGTGTAGGTAGCTACCAAAACAGCCGTACCCGGTGAGAACCTGGGTCAAATGGTAGCCCAGTTGACCGTGCATTCTATCTACCCAGGTTCTCAGGTTCGGTATTAACTCGTGCATCCACCGACCTTTAGTGGAGTTGTCCCATCGGGACTGCCACGCCACCATGGTCCTATGCTTAGCATTTTTCCTGTCTTCACCTTTCTGTATTGCCTGTCTCTCGTAAGCAAACACGGCGTCGTCTTCTGACACTGTGCGATATACAGCATCCACTCTGATTGCGCTCCTTCCCTGGATTCTAGCCATGTTAAGCCTGGACCTTTCAATTTGTAGTGCCTCAGCCCAAATCGGCTCACCGTAAAACAGTACCGAATGCACTACCTCGTTGTAGAGTCACCTCCTGCTTGTTTTTGGGCCACCAATGCTGGGCATCAACCTGGCCAGATTCTCCGCGATGCTGGCCGCCTTTGCTGCCGCCTTCTCCGTGTGGGTGACAAATCAGAACATATCATCAATCTCCACCCCCAAATACCGAATGGATATTGAGTATTAATTTCTCGCAACCTCTGATCCTCAGGGGCGGGGCGCAAGCTTCCATAGCCAAGGGATCCCTTAGCAAATCTCGTTTATTGCAACTTCGTAAATTTCTGTTGGTGTTTCCAAATCAATCTTATTAAATGAAGGAATGATTGAGTATCTACAGATATTTTTTTATCACATAAGTCTAAAATGGAACGCAGATGATCTTCAATATAATACATATTAATATCTCGATTAAGATCATTTTAATATTTCTACTTGTCCATTAAAAGCTGAAAACTTTATTTAAAGCAATGTATTTAAGCTCAAAAGCAATAAGCAAAATTCAAACATCATATATTCGCAATAACTCATCGTGAAATCCATAAATAAGCATCATATTAGGGGTATCGAAAAGTATTCACGTATTTATTGCAGTATAAAAAAAATAAATCTATTAAAAACATTTTTTTTATATGCAATAGTATAAAGTATCCCTTCGACACTCCTTTAATTATGGGTGGCCACAAAGTTTATGTGTCCAACCGGTCCGCTTTTCAGACCGCTGACACTTCGAATGAGGGTCTCGCGATCGGACGCCATGCCTGCAGAACATGGTCTGCATGGACACTTCGAAATCGGGGTAGTTTTTTAAAAAAATTACAAAATACGGGACAATTTAAAAAAATCATTCAATAGAAAATAACGTTCCAAAGGCAAAATCGCTTCCAAAAACTAATTAAACATTTTATTGGCATATGAAAAAATATTGGCACCCGAACAGTAAAACTATCTTCGGGGCCTCCGGGTTGAAATTTTTACATCCCAATAAAAATATTTATCATCCAGTAAAATTTTACGCCCTGGAAATCTTTTAACGCCCCTCCCATTCATCGGCTTTCGTGCATCAATATTGTGTATATTCTAATTTACGATTTAATAAAATCTAAATTATATTCTTCGGCGCTTCGAGAGCCCCGACTACTTTTGAGGTACAAGTTTTGCGCAGCCGAAATCGATTTTAAATTGAATTCCCATGCATTTGCGTAGCAATAATATTTCGCCAAAGTTGGAATAGATAAGGCCCAGGATGGGTTCCAACTTTGAAACGGGTCGAAGAAAGTCCACGACGTATCTTGATGGAACAGCCCCAAAGACGTATCCACTTTATGAACTGTGGTTGCCGGTGAATTAATTACATTTTCTTGGCCCTCCAGATGAGAACGGTGAGATTCATCATCTTACCCTGCGAATGGGGCTTCATTTTAACCGTGGAAGTGATATCATCAAATTAGATGAGAGGCCTTATAATTTTCGTGTACATTTACATAACATACAATTTAATCGAAAATTCTAAAATTAATGGCTCAAGCAACAAAGTGTGTAGAATTTTCTGCTCTAATTCTGGTTGACTCGTTCCTTTCGATTTTTCTCCCGCAGACGACATGTATGAATAAGCTCTTCCCGGAATAAATCCCGTATGAGCTCTGCAAAGATTTCATATTCGGGGCTCATATTTATTTTAAAATATACGGTAACTTTGATATTCTCTTTATGATTCGGTGCACAATCCGCGATTTATTTTTCATAATAAAATGATTTGACGTTGCTACAAATACGCGAAGCACTCCAATTATTGAGTTCTTCGAACGATGTTTCGGTTAAGCCTTCGATTTAATCAGATTTTATATCGAAAATAAATTGAGAAATGATAAGACGTTGAATTATTTGAAGCATCGATAATTTGGCAAAAATACATACTCGAAATAAAATACAAATTTTCGTGAAAAGCGACTTACACTTATTATCAAACGATAATATTTTCCGAGGATCATTAGTATTACATCAAATCATTATTAATTTTTTAGCTGTTAACAACAGGCAAGTTTGTTTTGATCCCGCATGTTTGGCGGCCATTTTGTTCAGTCACAGTAAATTCTTCCGATGGAGAAGTCATCACGTGCTCCCGCCACCTGCCATCCATGTGAGATCAGCACGCGTTTTATGACTTTGCAGAACAATATCATGAAAATCTATCGGGAGTTCGTGGAAGTTTATGGTAGTGATGTGACCAGTCGACAACATGTCACGAAATGGGTTAGGTTGTTCCGAGAAGTATTGATACTCACGACGAGACAAGGAGTGGGAGACCATCATTAATTTATGCACAGGAGGTAGAATAAAAAAAGGGGGATCAGGGAGCTTACCACATCGTTGTGCACTTAAATTCTGGATCATTTTAATACTTAAAATTGGTGTCAGAAGTGGGATTCGCTGTTAAAAAAAAACATAATGCAAATTATTATACATAAAAACACTCCCAAGCATATCCCCAGGTTGTAATATTCCTTATACAAAACAGCAACTCATGAATCGCGCGTTAAACCTATTTTATGTCCCCCACGTGGACCCAACTTCTGCTCTATCTGATGACTGGACGTATTCCGCGAGATATTTATTAAGTTAAGAGAGGACGAGAGATAGCAAAGAGAGGATAGAAAGATTTAGCCCTTGGGTTACGTATGCTGAGTGATATGTCTGGCATTAGCTGAGGGCTTCCACCGGAGGTGCATAATTGAGCTATGTATTGTAAAAGTTCTGATTCTGAGGAGTGCCTGCCAGGTTAGGGGTGCCCTTTGTCCCTAAACTACAGCAAAACGTGAAGAAGGCACCAGGTTGGGTTACCAGATCTCTGTGCCCCTGGGTTCCTTGCCACAGGAATACTTCGACACGGCATAGAAGCGCCACCCTTTCGGAAGCCATGCCAGCACATGTCCACAGTGCCATGAATAAACGCAAGCCAGCAACCAGTTGAGTATGATCTAGTCCCACAGCATCTTGGTCGGCGTAGACGACAAGCTTAAATCTTAGGGCTTTTCTGAACTCCGTTGTAGCGGGGAATGAGACGTGGGCGTATACTTTACCCTAGAATCAAGAAAAAAGAACCTAGAAAGAGTATTTCCGCACATGTGTTGGGCGGTGGTCGTAAAAATGAGCTTTTAATTACAATTATAATGATATTTTTAAAAATTGGCGTAATCATGGCCTGGGTTAAATGCTTGCTTGAACCTTTTGAATGCAATTGTAGTGTGGGCGATTTAAAATCCTTATGCAATAGTGCTGTTAGTTTGAGCAGATTGAATTCGCCAGATTAACAGCGACATCTTCCATCGCTCTTCAGATGCAATGTATTATTTTAACAGCGCCATCTCTTGTGGCCCTAAGGAGACATTGCACCTGCATATCGACCAATCGATTCTTGCGCTTGCACCGTTGCCGTTTGGGTAGTGACGCGCAAGAGATGGGAGTCGGGAGAGTCGTCGGTTAGCCTTGGCTGCGGGAGGTCGTCCCTCCTGCAGCCAGATCTATCTCTCTCTTGTGTGGATTAAATAGCTATTTAGAGAAGAGGGTATTTTTATTCGACGCCCGCCTATTATCATCCATTCGTCCAGCAACATCACGGCATAAATTTCTAAAATTTTCTGATTATGTTGAAACACAAAAGCGGGAAAGTGCTGTCATCCTATGAACATTATTCAATATGTTTGCTTCGAACCCCACTTCCCCAATTTTTAACATAATATTTATTATTGTAATTTTTTGAAATACACAAATATTTTTAATAATACCCAGCTAATTAAAAACACCCACTAATTAGGACTCCAAAGACATGCCTCTTACTCGAACATTGCCAAGACAACGCATTTCCATTTTTCGAGACTTATTCATTTACCACAAAAATGAACAGTGACATCGAGTATTTATAAAGGATTAATGTCCTTTTACGTTAAGCCTTTGGTGAGTATACCCGCACATGCTGCGAGCGCACTCGAGTAATCCAGAGAGAGTATGCCCGCAAATCTTGCGGGCAGCGTTCCATAGCGCTTTCATTACAATACTGTGTTTGTATTGTTAATAGAATATTATTTTTTAAAATAATAATCTCAAACATTACATTTACGATCCGTTTTTTATAATTTAATCATGCTTCAATTTAATTTCTAAACAAATTTTTAATGTACATAAAAATCAATTTAAAAAAAAATCATAGTGTTAAAGTTTATTACGCGAGAAATTCCTTAATAATTCATAGACATAACGAGCTGAATGCGTGTATAAAATACAAATCTATTATATTCAGACAGCTCATTTTAAATGTAATACCATAAATTTAAAGAAACCCCCAAACGATTTAAATCACAAAGGTTAGGAGGGTAGCGAGAGTGAATCCCAGTCTCGGGGTGGTAAAATAGTGACCGACCAAAGAATAACAAGGAAGCTCCGAAAGGTGTACTCCTCAGAGACCAACATTTTACCGTGGAACCAGAAAAAAAGTGTCCGTATATAATTGTTAGAGTAGATTCATTGCTATCTTTCAGAAAGTTCTCCCGACGCCAGATTTAGGTTCGAATGGAAAACTACGGAGTTATATATTCGCAAACGCCTCGACGCGCTCCCCCCCGTGCTCTTTTTTGCTTGAAAATAGATTTAGGCCTCAATCTTATCCAGCTCAGTCCTGTTATCGGAGCTGAAATATAGTCGTTGCAAAAAAGGGAACGTATCACCATAAAAACATTAAAGAACTCGAGCTTTATCCTCATTATTTACGGCAAAAAAGTTGTAAAATTTTATCACTTTGCGCCATAAAATTGTGGGGTCGTATCGCGATATGATTTGCGTTTGCCCCCATGAAAGTATTCGCAAATTTAATTAAGGTCTTACACCACCAAAGGTTACATGATAAATAAATTACGCTAAACTGAAAGCGACCTATCCTGAAACTTTCATATTGTACAATATTGTATTAAAGTTAGAAATACTTAAGACTTTCCCCTTTAAAGCTAGTTTTTATTGAGACACGGTTCAGGAAACACATTTTTTTTATTTTCATAAAATTGGGACTATTTAAATCTGATCTGGCACTCAATGCATAGTATACTTTCAATAAATAGGGCGAATGATACAAGGATTGACATCTACATGCTTTAATTATTCATCACAATCGAATACCTTTTTCTTCTTATAATACGGAGCGACCAAAATTTTGCACACATACAAAGCCAATATTTATTTCAGTCAGTGTTTAAACAATTTAAATCAGGAAATTTACAGTCTACCGAGCTTTCAACGTTGCGCACATTAATCAAAAAAATCGAAACTTGAATAATTGTACATTTCGGCATTTAATTCAAATCTACAAAGCTGCATTTTTATGTACAAGTAGTTTACGTTGTCTATTGCCAAATAAACATCGTCTACTTTCGATACAAATCGACTTGAGCTTCGATAGACGTGGCTAAAATACCCGTACTATTATAGTCATTATTGAATTTAGGCGGTGCGTTCCCTATATAATTAAATTTTTGAATCCAGGAAATCAGAATTACATGATAAAAACGATCTAAAACACTTTATTGCCCTTATTTACTTATTGCCGCGATGACAGCATCATCGCCCAGAAGTCAGTGGTCCTTATGGTAGTTCAACTCTTCTCCGCGTATTACCCTACATTGCGTTTAAAGAACGATACCTATCGCTTCTTGTGCGTGCACTATTGTCGATCCTGTGGCGAGTTGTAGGAGTCATCTGATAGGTTTGACTGCGGGAAGACGACATGAGAGCAGAGTAAGTGTGGTTGCAACCACTTCTGACACCATTGTAACGCGGTTGAGCGAAAGCGCCCTTCTGACAAGAAACTGGAAAGGAAGACTGCCTGCAGAAAAAACGTTTTCCTGCAGCCAAAGCTATCCAAGGACTCCCATCTTAGATGCAATTCCAACTGGGTCTTTCAATAAGTACGCTTACTTTCTAAATATAAATAAAATAAGTAAAATGTATGAGATAAATATTCATTTCTTTATTATTCAAAATAATATTTTATGGCATTTAATATAAAATATAATATTGTTCAAATGTCTGCTGCAGCTTTGTTTGGTGACACGTATGCAAGAGGCCAAGTTTTCGATTACTTTATTTCGACTCTATTCTCTAAATAACTATTTATTACACACAAGAGATCTGGCTGCAGGAAAGACAACCTCCCGCGGCCAAGGCTAAACGACGACTCTCCCGACTCCCACCTCATGCGCGTCACTCCCCAACCAGCAACGGTGCATGCACAATAAGCGATCGGTCGGTATGCAGGCGCAATGTCTTCGCAGGGCCACAAGAGATGGCGCTGTTAAAATAACACATTGCACATGAAGAGAGACAGCTACAATATCAATTTAACAGTGACATCTTCTATGGCGCTGCGGAAGCATTGCGTTTAAAGAATGGTACCTATCGTTTATTACACGTGCACTATTATCGATCCGGTGGCGTGTTGCAGGAGTCATACGGAATAACGATACGAGAGCAGAATAGATCAGCGTGTGAGTGCGACCACTTCTGACACCATTGTAACGTAGTCACACGGGAACACTTTCGAGATGGAGTTACCTAAATAGAAATTTCTTTATTTATGATGAGAAAAAGAGAGATTTGACGGCAGAAAGAACATCTTTTTTATCTAAAGGCATTGAATCGATGTCCAAAGACCCTGTATTTCCATCCGAATTCTAAGGCATTAACGGGAGAGCTTTTTATGTAATGGTCAATGGGGTCCATGAATGATTTTATAGAAGCGATCAATGTGCTCTTGGTGGGCTTTTTGGCATCATAAGCGATATTTTTCATTGGGCTCATAAACATGTCTCGCGGTTTGGTCTGGAGTTTCAACCCCAATGCGTTTCCGTAAAGTTATCCGCGGTATATTAAGCTGTATGGGGGTGGCTTATGAACCAAGCTGCCAGTTTGTCGGCAATAATTTTGGCTTGAGGTCGGAACTTGCATCCAATCGACGACAACTAACTGAGAGCATAAGCAGTAAAAGTGGAGAAAGTTAGCGCGGTGAAGATTTCGAAATTTACATTAAGCATTCAGAAATTCTCACTTAGCGGTCCATTATATTCCCGGGGGAAATATGTGGAAAATTTAAGATTTGAAACTTGGAGGAAATTTCGCCGCCGTAAACTTTCATATTTAATGCCGAAAAGAGCTTATTTTACGGACGCAATTCAAGCGCCATAACAACGCCAGTTTTAAACCAGTCGATGATTAATCTCGCTTAATAATGTTCTGCCATATATTTTTTTGTAAAAATGGTTGTTCGCAAAAAAGGCGAATGCCTGCTAATGAACATTGTTGAAAACTCTACTTTTTCAGCGGTTGATACAGCTCGAATGAAAATTGTTGGTTAGCCTTAATTAACGGCGAAAGTTCGACAATATATTTTAGTTCCGAAAGTGCAACGTGTGATCGCAACGTTTTCCCCCGTGCAGCTTTTTTAACAACATTATTTTTTAAAAATCTCCACAGAAATATGAATAATGCCAAAGCTGCAAAAGCTCTCATAATTGAGCTTTTTACGATGGAAACTCCATCAAAAGCGCCACAATTCTCCGACCATTATCCGGCCATCCGAACCTATACACATTAAAAACTTCAATCAGGTTAATATACCAAAAATAAATATATACTCCTGGACTTTTTCGCAGTAACTCAGCAGAGCAGAGCACAATTGAATCAATTAAACTTGTTGAAATAAGTTGTACAAACGAAACTTTCAGCAGCCGCGCGGTAATTAGCAAATTACTTCCACCATTAAGCCTCTTCTAATTCGATTTCCAAACCCCTCAATTCCTACAATCTGACAAAAATTTGCCATCATTCAAAAATAGATTTGACCTTTCAAAATAATTGTTTTAAACAGTCCCAAACTTTCGCATTGAGATACCACATATCCACGAACGGCCGTCGAAATTCCCCTTTGAAAATATTTTTATTATATTCATGGACGATCCGAGATGAATAAATTATCCCTGGAATCTCTGCCGTGTACCACTACCCTATATTCCCAAATATCGAACATTCATTTGAGACTAGACAATGAAAAACGAGATGTTACGGCAGGATACAGGAATGGTACAAACGCTCGTATCATTTTTATTACCTCCGAATACTCGAAATCAATATTATTTTTTAAAAATTTAATCAAAGTATATTATTTAACGGAAATTATAAATAAATCTGAGTTTGTGTAATATGTAATAAAATATGGTTTCGTGGCTTTTCGAGCACATTGCGTTTGATGGAAAGACACCGATTGCTTCTTGCGCGTGCACCGTTATCGGTTCAACGATGATGCGAGCCATGAGGAGTCGTCTGATCGCCTTGACTGTGGGAAGACGTCCTGCTCGCGGCCAGATCTCACTCTCGTGATTAATAAAGAAGTTATATAAAACAAGATCATTTCTATTTGATGCCCGTCCATCTACATCCCATCCGTGCGGCTACATAACGGTTCGAGGGCGCCTCCGCTCCGCCACCTCGTACGTTTCATTGGTGTCAGAATCGACGGTTCGTAAATTTTGAGCTGATTTGAATCGGGCTCAATAAATGCGGCACTCATTCTGTCCAAAACTATTTTATTGTCTCTAGGTACATAAATAGAAATATCCTTTTTTCTCAAAACACAAAGATACCGACCTTTTTTAAATTGTAAATTCTATAAAATTCTTAAAAAGACCAAGTTAGCGACATTTTGTTTGGAAATGACTGAATTATGTTTCATCGACGATTATGAATCGATACAAAAACTCGGCTTTATTACCGTGAAACATCGCCAAAAACTCAATTGAAACGACACTGTTTTTGTTCCAAGTGAGCAAACGCGGCACCCATCTTGCGCGCAGCTTTTTCATGTATAAATTTTCAGTAAATATGCGATGTACAGCACTTTTTAAATACCTACTGCATCTGTTCAGTTTCAATCGACGCTCATCCAATATAATTTTGTGGATTTTGGATGGCGTGGAAACCTCATCGTTTAAACTCTGCCACCCAATATTTAATCTTGGAATAGAAGGAAAGACAGAACAAAAAATAATTCTATTTGTATTCTTAATCTTGAATTTAATAGCATTTACTGTGAGAAATAAATACGGAATAAATGCGCACACCGTGCGATTGGACATCGATAAAGCGTTCGTTATCGCTCGACATGATGATCTTATTTCGGCATCTATTTTTTTGCGTTCTCTCTGCATTTATTATATACATTGGAAGCATAATAATCGGATTCAAATATAGCCCAGAATTTAGCCGTGCAGATTCATTAGAAATACATTTATTATGTCGAAAGAAAGCTGCTGCTCTGAAAACCAGTTGCGCACGTATTGTTCGCCTGCAGCGTTGTCTTGAAATCGTTTCCCTCCCAATGCCTCTATAAACACATGGTAGACACATGGGACCAAGTCTGGACTGTGAAGTGGGTATTACCAGTATAATTAGGTGAGTTACAGCTGCTGTAAGCTGTCTGTTTTTCAATTTTCAGATATTCATCATTTTTTTGGGCCCAATCAAACACGTAGGCCTTACTTGGAGTAGCATAAATGGACTGTATCTCAAGTCTCTTTAAAATTAATTTCATGCCTTCGTTTATGAGAAAATGATTAATTACGCGCTGCGCAACAGAGGATGCTACTTGTGAAACACCTTATAGCATGATCGATTTCCATGAGCCATGAAATACACTCAATGTCAAGCCATTTTTCGTCGGCTCCCTTTCGATATATCAGTCGGTCCTAAAAGACACGGGAGCGTATTTCCGTGCCGATGTAACATAAATCGTTGCAAACAATCGCGAAGAAGTCCCCACTGATTTAAGGGTGGAGCTGCTGGCTACTCCTGACAGCCGACGGAAGAGCTCCGGAGGAAAGCTCTCCCCGGGGAATATCATTTTCACGGGAAAACGAAAACGCGACTGGCAATATGAGATACTGCTCCGTATTAGCGTTCACGGCCCATAACCGCCGACGATAAAAAAGTGTACAACCCCCGTCATATAAACCCTCGCAGAAATGGAAGAACGCCACGTAACCATTATTGGCTTGTTTTTCAGCTGAAATATTGCCGATGAAATCGGCTCCCCGCACTTGCACCAAATTTTATTGGCGGCCATCGACACTTTTCCTTTATGTCCTGTTTCGGTTACATTAACCAATTTTGGTGGGGAGTCGCCCGAAAACTTTTCCGCCTCGATTTAATCCATCAAACTTGACGATAAAAACTAAAGACCGTTGTATAACGTCGCCAATTGATTCATCCGTGTTACAGATGACCTACTTGCAATGTTACCTCGAACAACACGTTTTATACGTTGCACGAAACTTTGACATGTTGGAAGCATGCTGATAGCGTTGTGTAAGCAAGTTTTGGAACTTTAAAGTAGTTCCGGGGACGTTGGAGGTTCCAGTTTGATTCATGCAAGACAAAACCAATGCTTAATATCAACTATAGTCGAATATTATATGGATATCCAATTATAAATTGATAAAAAATAGGATCATACCAATGAAACGCCTAGATTTCAACAATATATAATGTTTGTATATAACATTTTTTCAAGCAATATTTAAAGTAGTACAATTATAACCATGGACAATTCTTAAATATTTGTAAAAAAAATACTTTATAAAGGGGATAAAGGGTGGTCTGAAAGGCGGACCGGTTGGACATGCACACTTTGTGACCACTCCCTCCTCTTTTAATGTTGAAAATGGGCGTGTCTTAGCAGGCATGGATGATAAATTCAGTTTTGCACCTCATTGTGTACTTTTTTTGGGCGGACTGGCAGTATACTCGGGTCAGAGGGGATTTAAATATAACTTAATATAATTACAAAACTGTTTTTATATCTATAAGTAGTTTGCGTCAATTATTGTCAAATAAACGTGGTCCGCTTTCGATACAAAGTGGTTAAGGCTTCGGTAGACGTGGTTAAAGTTGTAGCACAGGAACTTCATTGAAGTATTATAGCGTTCAAAGCATTGTACTATTAAGTACATATAATATTTATTATAAGCAGCTATAACATAGTTTCAGTCTAGTAAGTATATTGGTCATTATTTTTAAGACCTCTAAGTATATAATTTTATATATAAAAACTAATATCTGTTTGTTCGTATGTAATGCGCTGCCATACCGTTCATTAGATTGCAATAAAAATTCGTCCATTTATTGCTAAGAATTGCGCGAGCAACATAGGTATAGTCTAATATATAAAAATCAATGTTTGTTTGTCCGTATTCAATGCGCTGCCATACCGTTCATTCGATTGCAATATAACTTTATCAACTTATTGTTTATACTTGCAGAAATAACATAGGCATAATAAAAATATTTTTTGTGTACGCAGTTTGTTATGCGAGACGTTGCATTGCTAGGTAATAAACATTTTAGACCGTGATATTTTGAATAATAATGAAGTTTTTCAGTATACTGGATGAGTCGTCCTAAGAAATTTTTAAATCAATCATTTTTCAAAATTCCTGACTAGAATATTAGTCTAAAGCAACTATGTGGCTAAAAAAACGTTTTTGCTATAATAAAGTTAATTTAAAATATGGAATATAGTAACCAAAATTAAAATATAAGGATTGCGGCTATAGACGCGGATGGCCTGTTGATATGGTTTATAAGCACAGCAACCGTTTAAACACACATTTTGGCTACCAACTGACATGTTTGTATAAACTTATATTGTATGAGAGATTAGCTTGGGTACTTTTGTTCAATGCGAATGTACAAAAGAATATTTTTATACCCTCCGTGGATCAAAAATTGAAATATTCCATTCTTGCCGTGGGGGAGGGGAAAAAATGTGTTTGTGATACAATATTTTGTATTTAAATAACCCATCCGTTAAGCGGAAAGATCCCTTCCATACGTATGACATCGAATGAAATCACAATAACGGTCCGTATTGAATAATATTTCCATTTCGCATTAGAAAATCTCCATCGGAGCGAAAATCGTGCGGTCAAATTTCGCTCCACGGCAAAAAATAGCGAAATGAACCGGGAATAGGAAGAGGGTCCTATTCGGAGCTTAAAAGTGGCGAACGACTATTAGATATCTTCGTGGAAAGGGCGGAGAAGGAGCCTGGAAGAGCAATGATGGTGATGTTCGCGAGAAGTGAGCACCGCAACATAAATACTCTCTTCCAGGGGGGAAACTTTCCGAGTTATTCGAACGACCCTTTTCAGCGTTTCCCAAAGTAATTTTCGCGTTCCCTTATGTGCTGCTTTTTTTCTCCGCGCGGCGGATCGCGGGGGTTGGAATTGTTACATAATTTGATGTAATAAGTGCTTGATAATGGCGGAAGGGGTGGAAAGAAAAATGCTTCCGACTCCAGAACGAACTACATTACAAGCGTTCTCAAACATCTGCCGGTGAGTGCTTACATCATGTCTCAATAAATAAGACGGATTTTCTTTTGAATATATTACGCGGAGCATAGTCTTAAATATGCTCGTTATAACCGAGATCGATTGAAATTTATTGGAAGAATTGACGTAAATTTGCAAACAAACATTGATTTTTATATATGAGACCTACTGTAAATTAATTTTACTATATTTATATTATTTGAGAGAGTGCAAACAATAAGTTGGAAAAGTTTTATTGCAATCAAATGAACGGTATGGCAGCGCATAAAATACGAACAAACAAATTTTTATTTTTATATATCAGACTATGCCTATATGACTCGCGCAATCTTTAGCAGTAAATGGAAGAAGTTTTATTGCAATCTGATGGACGGTATGGTAGCGCATTACATACGAACAAACTCTTTCGAAAAATTAATTTTATGCATGGGTTTTTTCTATTTTATCAACAGAAACTATACGATGAAGTTATGTTTGTGTAATATAAAATAAAATAGACACGCTACCTCTAAAGTGATTACTTTATGCCACTTATAGACACATACCCACTATATACTAGCTTTTTATCCTGTGCGATGAGAATCTTGCCTATAACACCCTGAGGTTAGTGGACCCCATGGTAGTATCAAATTCTCACTTACTAATCCCTTGCCTTTGTCTGGCGACACCATTATCCTCAATGCTTAGTGCACACAGGGATCAATGGCTAGATTCGTCTCCATGAATCAATACTTTTGTATACCTTATGCCCTCTTTGATCCATCCATCCATCGCATCTTTTGGACCACGTTAGCAGGAATTGGTCTTCCTCTTATGCCGCGCCTGCTCTGGAGGGTGGGCGGAAGGAAAGTGATGGGCACCTGAAGGCTCTGCACACAGTGCGCTTGGGGATCTAAAGACAAGTGGAAATCACTCTGTGTGGCTTGTCCAAGTATACCTGGGTCAGACCACACAGCAGCGTTCGGGCAGCAAGTCGCTGAGTACATTTTTTGACGCTTCGATTGCAATGGCTTAAAATCATGCTGGGACTCGTTTCCTGGACTGGATGTCGAATCATAGTTTTTGTTAAATTCAAAGTCTTAAATATGAACATGCAGATCAAGTGGTCCGTATGAAAAAAAATCGTATTTTTAGTATAATTTGGGAAGCAACGGTAGAATTTATCTTTTGGCCCGCCTTTGTTTTCTGCGATGCTATTAAAATTGTATCGTACCATATTGTAATTTTAAAAATGGTCCAAGTACACTTCCGCGTAAAATTGCTACACATAAAAGGGTTATGTGGGATAAAATTTAAATCCTTAAAATGCGAGGGGCGTTCCGGGAGAATTATGCGGCTTTTTTTCGCAAGTTTATTGGGCTGATGCCCGCTAAAAAATATTTAAGCTATCTTTTAAATTGGATCATTGGATTGTTGCCCTATTCAAATGGAATAGTTTTTGCTTGTTTTTATTAATGGGGCTCTTTTTTAAAAGGGTGTCGACTCCTGTAACGCCGCCTCATGGGAAAGAGGGTAGGGAACTTTCTGCGCTATGAGAGGAATTTTCCCCGGAATATCCGCATATTTAATGTATGGGGGTAAAGAAAATTTACTTAAAGACTTCATTATGGCTGCTTACTCTCTAAGTATGCAATAAAAAATATATACACAAACTCACGAGGTTGTTATTCTTCGGCGAACCCACTTCAGCAAACAGGCATTCTGATTAATTGCTCTGAAAGCAGGTTATTTGACGAGCAAACAGGAGTATTATGCAAAGGAAATTTATTCGTTTTTTTTTCAAAGTGGCTTTCATCATTTTTAATTAAATTTTTAAATCTTTCAATAATATATTTTTTGCATTACTTCATCAGAGCGAAAACTACGTTAAAATGGTGTCAGAAATACAAATACGCCACATTTGCGATATATGACGCCCTCATCTTGCTATCAGATAAAAATACATTTCAGAGGCGGGCGTATATTTATTTGAAATAAATTTGTCAAATCAGATCATATAATATTAAATGGTAGGTAAAGCTATAAAAAAGGAGGTCGGATAGCCCCTGGGTACTCCCCGCCAGGCGTGTGCGTTTCAAGCTGTATGAACATGCACGTGGGTCCGTTCGGTATCGAACCACTGAAGCCACACAAAAGCATGGAGTTATTCGATCGATCCGTTCTTCTATCAGGCCGTGATGTTACTGGACAAATGAATGGGAATATACGGGCGTCGAATAGAAAGACTTTCTTCTCTCTATATCTAAATAACTATTTAGTCCACACGAGAGATAGAGATCTGGCTGCAGGAGGGACGACCTCCCGCATCCAAGGCTAACCGACGACTCTCCCGCTTCCTGCGCGTCACTACCAAACCGGCAACGATGCACGCGCAAGAAACGATCAGTTGGCATACAGGCGCAATGTCTCCACAGGGCCACAAGAGATGGCGCTGTTAAAATAACAAATTGCACCTGAAGAGAGATGGAAGATGTCGATGTCAACAACGCTACTATGTAGGGATGGTTAATCGCCCACGCTACACGCAATATGTCCTTATTTATCCTTTGGCGAATATCTTGGAGATATAACATTGACCTAAAGACCAGGTTTTTTTTAAATTTATTTTGATAATTCGTTAGTTTCGGGTAAAAATATTATGAATATTATGTGATTACGTAAAAATATCGTTTTATGAAGGATCATAAAAACCAATATTCCTTTCCAAATACTGTCCTAAACACGATACGCAAAATAAAATCACATGATTTTAAATATGAGTGGGGAAAAAAATGTAGAAACAAAATGTCGAGCCAGACTCGACATAGGACTGCAAGGTCAATATTTTAAAAAAAATTGTTTCTAAAAGTGCACTTTTATAAATATTGAATAAATGATTTAGTTTCACGCTGAAAATTGACTATTGAAGCGAATATTTGGGCACTTCAATCCGCATGCATTCCGAACGTTCATGTGATACGTCCTATTTTTAACCGGTGTCATTATTAATAAACACCATTTTTATCATGCAGCATTAGCATCTGCATCTTTGCAACGTTTTATGCACATTGTTTTAGACATTTTATATTAATATAATCAGTTGATTAAATATGTACAGATTTATGGACTAACTATAAAGCCTTTCAATAAAGGCGCTCTATTTTTAAATGCAAATAAAAAGAGTTGTATACAAGATATTGATTTAATTTTACTTTTATTTGATAGATTATTTTATGGCAATAAATATAAAAAATAAATTCGTTCAAATGTCTGACACGGCTTTGCTTGGTGGTACATATTCGGATGTTTAAATTTTCGATAACTGTCGCATAAATGTGGCTTTATTTGCTGGATGGCGTTCGTTATATTGACTTTATTGAGATATTTTCCCAGTTTGTGTAACATTGTTAAATTGTACAGGCGCTCGATGTTAAATACATATTTTAAATTGGAATCCAAATGTCGCCGTCTCTCCGGGGGGAAAATTAGCATAATAAAAATAAAAAGCACTCAAAGGGGACGCCGGGGGTTGTATAATATTTATTTGCATCTCATTTGACAAATTGGAAGAAGAGAGCAATGGCGCAGGACCCTAGAAATAGCGTTAACCGAAGTAACGATGTCAAGTGACAAAATAGGCCATTTTTAATGACAGACCCACTCAGGGCGCTAAAGAGGTTGACGGATAGAATCCGGCTAAAGCCTTTCCATTTAATTGAAGAGGACAGAAAAAATGATGCTGACACTAATGACGCCTACAGGTGTAGCCGACTTGGACGACATCGCAGGGTAAATATGACGGGCACAAAAATAATCATAAATAAACGCAACAAAACGAACGTCATTATTTTTAATGAGCACTTGGGAATTATTACATTTATGCACAGATTCCCTGGGAGTTTTAATTTCATTAAATGCCTCTGTTAAATTTTGCCAAAAAATCATACTGTAGCCTGCGTACCAATAAAACTAAAAAATAATCATAGAAACTTTATGCGCATGCGCCTCTACTGCGCGTGTGTTTATAAGTAGCATATAGCAACTAAGAGCTTGCCAATTTTATTATATATTACACAAATACAGATTAATTTTTCAGCTAACATTTTCCATTAACAACCGCACGAGAGTCTCATGCATATTTTTTTTAATATGTAACAAGTCTTTATTAACCCTTTTTAATAGATAATGAGAGGTCGTCTCTTTAAGGCCAACTAGGATAGTTTTTCTTTGGCAACAAAAGTTTTTAAACAAAAAAATAAATAAATAAAGAGCTTGTAAGGACTAAGAAAATGGAGCGTAAGTAAACGTTCAACAACTCCAATTTTTTTTTTTTTTTGTAAATAGAGAAAGAGCCAAATAAAATAATATTCAAGTAAGAGAGCGATTAAAATTACTTCAAAATGCATTGAATATAAATTTAAAATGATCATTTTCAGCGTTAAATTCATGATTACTGATCATCCATATATATAAAAAAGAATGTTTGTTGTCCGTTTGTTCCGCATACGTTCCTATACCATTTATCCGATTACTATGAAACTTTGGAGAGTTATTGTGCATACATCTGTGAATGTTTTTGAATCAATACAAATTTGTTTTGAACCGCCGCTGTGTGAGAGCCCTTTAGTCTGCGCTACACGTGGCCTAAAGATCTATGAAAATAAAAATGAATGTTTGTCGTCTGTTTGTTTTGTATACGCTCCTATACCATTCATCAGATTGCGATGAAACTTTGGAGAATTATTGTAAATACACTGTTAAAGGTTTTCATATTAGCACAACTATTGTTTTTGTATGCAATTCACTCTGTGAGACATTTAACAGATGCACCAAGTTGGCGCATATCGGACATGGTTTAGATCATAGTCCTTCGATCCGCGCTATACGTGACCTGAAGCAATGAACCACGTAACTGTATTATATACTGTGTTTATTTTAAAATAAGTAATGTGTGTGTCATTACAACGCCGGATATTTACTATGAAATGTTTGATCGGTTAATGAATGCAGCTTCGACGTCTTCAAATTTCAGAGCAAATTTCCATGCAGCATTGTTGTTTCGTACACGTCAATTTATGGCGTTTTGAAACCCAATATTATAGCTTTTCAATGGTCTATTGAGCCTAGTACTAAATACTTGTCAATGCCAGGTAATTCCTTGAGAGCATTACTGTTCCTGACATCAAATGGCATTGAGATTGATCAGGAGGCTGTTTATAATTCGTGGTAAATTGACTGATTGGGGCTTCCAAATGGTAGGACTTCCTCGAGTATTTGCTTTCAAACAATCGAGAGCAACCCCTCGTCAGGGGTACGCTCTATTCGGTACATACCCGAATGATTAGCATAGTTGATCAAACGATTTGATGCAACGTTTGATGTCTTCATACTCTGGAATAATGGGTCATGGCACATAATGCGATAATCAATTCGACGACGTTGATTGCTTATACACAACAACCCTTATTTTTGCCCTTATTATCTACAGCAATTCATCTACTGATCATATTTAAGCAGATATGCACATTTATATATATTTATGTGGCAAATATTTAAACATTATATTTTATATTTAATGCCATAAAATATCCTTTCAAACAAATAAAAAAATAAGTAGATATTTTACACAAAACTTGTTTAATTTACATTTTAAAGTCGAGCGTTCTTATTGAAATACCCTCATAAAATCAATTTTGCGTCATTATATGCGCAAATATAACGAGAAAAATTATGCTTTTATATAAAACGGCGTGAAAAATAACGAATAATCTGTTAAAAGCCGACATTTTTTCGTACAAAATGTTAATCTCTACAAATGACTTGCTTTATCTCATTGTTTTTACTATCCCTGATTTGTAGCTAGTAATAGTGGTCATTAATTTGGCGGACTTAAAAATACATCGGTTTGTTTTATTCGCTCTGAATAATGTCGAATTTCAGCGGCAGTTTTCTTTCGGGGATGAAAATCGCATCCATTACTTTTTAATTTATTTCGACTCAAAAATACGAAGATAATCGCAGAAGTACCAAAGTAGTGTATTATTGAATTGGAATTGTCGACTATAAGATGAAGTTGAGTTTGTGTAATATATAATAAAAAGGGTGCGCTAATGGCCTCATGGTTGCTTTATGTTACGCATAAACAAACACGCACATAGTTGAAATAAGAAAATATCTGAGGGAATCTGAGGAATAGGATATATGAGGAAGCAATTCGAACTTTAACTTATTAATTTTGACCACCGCAATAACGGACGTGTATTGGTGCATTGTATGATTGAAAGAACGCTTACTTTTAAAATTAAATGCAACCTTTGCAGTCCTATGTCGAGTCTGGCTCGACATTTTGTTTCTACATTTTCTCCCCACTCAGATTTAAAATCATATGATTTTATTTTGCGTATCCTGTTTAAGACAGTATTTGGAAAGGAATATCATTCATAGTGTTTCGCCTACCTGTTAGAGACACAAAGAAAAGGGGCTGTTTCCCGGATAAAATCCTAAACACAAAATATTCATAATGTCCGAAACTAACAAATATACAACTTTGGCGAAAAATAATAGTGTTTTATTAAATAATAACTAAAAATTGAAAAAAAAACCGTTTTATCTTAAAAATGTCTAAAAATTTAGGGACCACAATGGTTTAAGCATTGCTAAGTTCGCATATCCCAACAAACGAATACCTTCGCCTTCTTTAGAGCCTGTTTATAAACTCTTTTGTTCTGTGTACATGTTTGGGCAAGCATATAATTCATCATATCAGCGATCCAAAATGCGGACCGATTGAGCATTAAGACCTTATGGTCACTTTCTCATATTTTAGAGCTTTAAGGACTTTTTACGGCATGTTCAGTGATAAATACGTACATTTTTATGACCTGTACGATCACATAAGTACCCTCAGAGACTAGTTCACATAGATGGCTTGCGCTAAATGAAATCATGAGCGAAACCTTAAAATAAAATAAAACTTATGTATTTTATTTGGCTTTGGCTTCGAATAGTAAGTCTCTTGTCTTAGATAACAAGATTGAGATTTGGCCGCGGGAAGGACGTCCTCCCGTAAACAAGGCTATTCGACGACTCCTCAACGATCGGTGTCATTCCTTCAGATACAAAAACTCGGCTTTATTGCTATGAAACATCTCCAAACACTCCATTAAAACGACGCTTTTTTTGTTCCACTGTGAGCAAACGCGTTACCCAACTTGCGCACGGCTTTCTCATGTATAGAATTTCAGTCAATATGCGATATACAGCACTTTTTGAAATTCCAATCATCTCTATAAAAAATAGACTATTTTATACATAAAAAGTATGCTAAATAAGAGGGTTGTTTTTTGTAGATAATAAGAAAGATTGAGAGCGAATAATGATAAACAAGAGGACTTGACATTTATCCATGAAAATCTTCCCTTGCGGAATAAATTCAATTTGAATTGAGCGATGAACCTGAAGAACTTTCAAAATGACCCGTTCAGGATGAGCATCTTTGGTGCCTTTATTTTGCCTCGAATAGTTGGCCCGATATACTTTATCTGGTTGCAGGAATGTCAAAGAACCCATGATATATTTAGTTCCGGGAAATTTTATTTCGTAAGAGCGTATCACCCTTTGAGTCTGAAATTCGTTTATTCCCAGACCGGCGGATGGTAAATGCGAAGGAAACGCCTTTTGTGATGCCCCGAAAGGGTTAACTTGCACACTGGAGAGATAAGGTAAATTTGTTTCGGAAAATATACAACATCGATTCGAACAGCTGTGCCGTTTAAACGCAATAAATTGTGTGGGTTCTTGAATTTTTTACATTCAATCGAGCATCCAATTTGAATGGAGAGTCGTCAATTAAATCAATTATATTCTTTGGGCCCTTAAATAAGCGCAAAGTCGCTCCGAAAAGCGTCAAAGTGGAATTAATTATTAATTCCGGGACGCTCTGTCACGCAGAAATCCCGTATTATTTTGATGCCGGGATGTATAGGGGCTGGTTTGGGGTACATTTCATATCCACTATATATTTAATGATGCACAACCCTGCAATCATAATAAATTCAGCAGTGCTCATTAAAGCCATCCAAAAAATTATCCCACGGTCTGAAATTCCCGCCGAAGAAAACATTCGGGGGCTGCAGAACCGGGCGTCGTAATTGAAATCCAAAAATTTTAATGGGCGTACCACACTTGTGCCGGGGTCTCAAACGCCCACCGCGGCATGAATGTAAAATATTAATGACCCCGGTATGGATTCAAGAGGTCTTTATGGGTTTATGAGGTCTTAGAGCCGCCGCTGGAATATTGAAAAGGCGCTATAAACTCGGGGTTTATGTGTTTATTTGCGACACAGGACGCGGCACCTGGGGAAATAGAAAATTTTAAGGATCGACGAACGTTAGAAGCTTTTGTGTCTGCGAAAATTGCTCGATGGATTTTATTTTATTTCCCCGTATATAAAAAACATGGCTCGGAATCAATGCTCAATCACAAAGGGTTGTTTGATTATATTCCGAACCCTTTAGGGTGAGAAACAGCAAATTTAACCAGACTTAAAAGATCCTCAATAAAGATTTACAGCTTTGCTGTTTGTTAAAAATTGATTTTTTTTTAAATTCTGGGGTGATTTTGAATATGCAGTGAGCATCCTGGGCATCCATCTTACACACAGCTTCTCATAATCAAGTTTTTACAACACAATATCACCGAAGAGACTTCCAGAAATGCCAGGAAGTTCTTAATGAATCACCAATCATTATTAATATATATGTGTTTCATTCGGCTTGTGTATAAAAAAATATATAACGGAACTTATTAATCAAGATTTATGCACAAACGTAACGGTCAGTTTTTTTGGTTCCAGGAATTTGTCGGCCATTTTGTTTTTTTATTATAAATTTTCATGATCTTAATGGATCTTGGTAATTGGTAATATATCAGATAATTGAATTTTTTCATTGGATGAATTTTGCTACATACGAGGGATCCATAAATTAATGCTTTTACTCAGCTTCCTTGACTTGCTGATCGATGGATAAACATCTGCTGAAAAGGTGATGATAGTAGGGGGGATGGGAGATAATAAACCACTCAGACAATATCAGCAGGTTCTGTTAAACTCGCGCGGCGTTGTCATGCAAGAGGCTGACTCCCCGGGTCAGCATTCCCCTTGTGTACATTGATGGTAATCATGTGCCTTAGGTATAGGCACCAAAAAGACCCTCTTAAGATCCCAAAAAATAGATCCTATGACTTTTCCGTTTGAATAGGTCGTCTTGAACTTTTTGGTGGCTGGGAAGATAAACGACGCCACTGAAGAGATTCTTGTCTTGGGAATTGGAACATCTTCAGAAAAACGCCATAGTAAAAACCATACCGAAATACCCGTGTCCAGTCAGTTGTTAAATGAACTCTCCATATTTGAGGTCTTCTTGTCTATTCCTTTCCTACTTCTTTTCCATAGTAAGGATGTCCATGGAAAGTGTGCCTGCTAGAACTTGTACTACCTTTTGTGAGATCGTTCTATAAACTTATATTTATTCATGTTTTTTGGATTCTGAGGTATTGTGATACATTCACGTCTCATCCTACATTTCATCCCTCGTCATGATAAAGTCAAAAAAAACTTCTCCCTCCTGTACAAAAAATGTATGAGCATCCTGGGCACCCATCTTGCACACAACGTGTCACAGGGCGGTCTTTTAGCACTTGTTTTTCAATTTTTTTGCACAAGTTCGTCAGAAATGACTTTTGATCTTCCACTCTTTGCCTTGTCGTGAGTATCTGTACGACCTTCTCTGAATAACCTAACCCACTTTGTGACATGTTGTCGACTCATCACATCACTATCATAAACTTTTTGTATTACCAAGAAGGCTATGCAAGTGTTTCAACACAAACATTCTTGCACATTGAGTGTGGAGACTAGTGAATCTGAGATAGAGACGGGTATCTTGCGTTTCATAATACACTCGTACATCGATGGCAAGGTCGTGTTGTAAAGGTACCCCTACACATCTAAATATTCCCAAATATTTCGATCCATAGCATTTTTCAATGCAAAAAGTGGTCTACATTAGATCTATTTCGTCTTACCTTAGACCACTTTTTGCATTTATATTTAATGCACTCCGAGCTAAATTCATTTACTATTTTACCTGAAGATTACTTAATTAAAAAGAGTATCTTATTTTACAAAGCAAGCAGCTGAAGGTGTCACCACTTTAATTTATTTTTCGTGATGGTTTTTATATCTCCTGAAAGTTCTTTTCAAAGAGGAGTTTTTCTTGTAAAAGTTTCGCCGCCAAAGTAAAACTTCAAAATCAATTAACTCTAGTTAGACTAGAAGCTCCCACTTATTGTCCGAGTGCTCGATACATCCACTGAAATGTAACATACTTATTTTTAAACAAAACTATTGTCACATGAACTTTAAATAGCACAAGAAACATTATAAATATTGACTTAAGATAAGACCTAATAAATATTACACGTGAAAATTTGAATTTAAAATCTAAATAAACTGAGGAAATATCCGGACAATGAGAGGTAATTAACTGATGATTTTCACCCTTTCTTTTGGGGTTTGAGCATATATATTTCGAACGCATCATTTTTAAGCCCTCTAAAAATATTAATAAAATAGAATTATTGCTGGTGTAGTGGTTGCATTACAAATATATGTATATATATATATATATATAGACACACTTTACATACACGTATCTCTGTGATGTATGCGACTGTGAAATATACTATTTTTCGATGTAACTAAATAAAATGATACAAAAATGGAGAGAACATTCCAATATTGAATTGAAAGTCCTATCCGATATTTGCTTTATATTTTTAAAATAGGCTCGTTTCCCACGGAGGCTCCACAGTTACACGTATTAAAACGTTTTCTTTGGTACGTGTCGGAAGCCCCTGGAGGTTAAGAAGAATTTACGAAGTGAATATATAGAAAAAGGTTTTTCGGCGGTTTTATTGCGCCGCCGAATGAATATAAAACATGTGTATATGGGGGGTGTGTGCATTTGTTAGCCCTGCCTTCATCAATAGCCGGTCGGTTTTCAGGATTGCGCCATTCTCGCCAGTAAAATTAAAACCTTGTACTTTTTATTACTGCTCCAAGTTGAGCAGGTTTATTACTCGCCTTTGTCTGGCGAAACTACTTTTTTAATTGAATAAAAAGGATTTATTATAGCAGTATACTTTATATCAGGTCCCGCGCTCACTCAATGAATATAAGGGGAGGATTTTCCTTATTTATTGTGCGGGGGCATTCAATGGGAAAAGTCGAATCTTAGAAGCGTGGGGCTCTTAATTTAAATGAGAGCAATCTCGAAGGGAGTTTTATGGAAATTAAAATAAAAAAAATATTAACCACTACTTGGGGAAGCATTTTTCTGCCAGCTGCGTAGAAGCACCCTTACCTTAAATCTGATTCATAAACAACGAAGAAAAAATATATCTGAAATGTATCAAAGTATCATTCAAAGTGATCTAACTCATAATTTAAATATTAATAAAAATATTAATTATGTGTTGTGACAACCCTGAACAAGAATGCTCAAAGCCCGTAAATGATCCCGCGGGACATGTGGTATACATGCATATATCAGAATATCGCATACAAATTTTGTAGGAACGCTCAAATAATGAAACTGGATATCAAATTTGCATATAATCCTACATAATTGTGTCGAAAATCTGATTTAAAATATCAACTACGTTCTAAATGTCATAAAATTATTATGCATCCATTAATACCAATCATAAATGCATCAATATATATCATTTAAATACATATTAATATTATAAAACATCATACTTTAATATCAAGCTTTCCCGCGGCCAAGACGTCCGGTCGGATCCCAAGATTTGTACCCAAGATAAATTTGGTTTTTTTGCATATTTTCAAAGTTAAGACTTTTAAGAATATATTCTCCAAATACATTTCCAAAAAATCCAATTATTTACAGAGTAATAGCTATTTTTGAAAATAAATATATATATTTTTTTTTTTGAAGTAGAGACTATAGCTACATTTTAACTAATTATTATTTTTTTATTTTAAACGATTAAACATTATAACATTTAATGTTTTTTCTTTTATATACATTCTGAAAATATCAATAAATATCTGGTAAAAATATGTATATTAACCTTTTAATTACTGTGCTAAAAGCACCCCCGCGTATCGATGATGTGTATTTAGTACACAATATGAAAAAATGATTTAAAAACCGTATAAACTTGAATATTCTGCTGACATATCCATTTTAAAAGTTGAAGTGTAGTGAATCTATCACCGTTAGGGAAAGGTTCAACTATTACAAATTGTGTGAGAAAACGAATAATAATGCGTTGCGCAACAGAGGATGCTACTTCTCGCCTTCTTTCTTAAATGACGAGATTAAAAATCAAAATTCCGGTTTATATTTGAATCAGGCTCTTATATTAGCCGATATACCAAACAACCTGTATTTTCCGCATTAAAACATTAATTATAAATTTAAATTCTCTTTGTCTGTAAATTCATTTTCGTAATTATCCCAAGGGAGCCTTTTTGATCTTCGTCGTTACTTCATGACACTTCAGTAATTGGGCTGTCCATTAATCAATCAAGTTGGTGTCATTTATTTTTAAGATTGGTCTCAATGCTCCGAGACACTTCTATCTGACATCTTCGAATCAATTAATCTATATTTATTGGCTATAAAACCCTCTCTAATTTGGAAGATTATCACATAAGGGTTGCATGAATTTAATACATCTTACTGCTGAATTAAATGCGGGTGGGGGGAACAAAAATAGCGACAACCTAATCTTGAAATGAACGCGAATCGTCCCCGCAAAGCCTTCGACAAATATTCAGATGTCAATGAATCGATATATTATTTAAGGACGATCTCTCTTGTGGCTATCGATCCACCGCTGACCACCGGGGTCAGCCCTCTTTTTACTACCCTCTATAAACAGCGAAAAGACACCCAGCACTGAATATTTTAGGCATGTCTCCCTGGATTCCACCACAATCTTGCATGTCCAGGAATATGTAAACGGATGGCTCCTGTCACACGATCTCTCCTTAAATAAACCATGAGAAATGATCGGACCTGTGAAGATCCATATCATATGTAAACACATGGGACAGAATAGGAAAATCAACTTTAAATTCTTCATAATGCATTTAAAATGTCTGAAAAATGTCCTGTAATTGCAATATTTTAGAATTTAGTAACATTTTGTTGTTTTTTTAATATAGGGTTATGATGTCAGTATTACATAATATATACACGTGACATCTTTTTAAATGATGTAAGCTATTTTGTTTCAATATAAATTAATACGTTGTATATTTATATTGCTCCACACACGAGAACCAACTGCGAGACTCTTATGACGATAACAACGATTAAACTCTTCTTAAAACCTGATCAAATCCGATTTGAGATATTTCTGAAAATGTTGGATTAAAAATCTTCCCATGTTAAATTACTTCATTTTTAACCCCAAATGCAATATACAATATATACAGTAGAACTTCGATTAACCGGATTTTTTATTAAAACAAAAAAATATACAATTTGGCACCCACTTGTCCAGCATTTTTATCTTCCTAAAATCAGCGAAACGTTCCAATTCCAAAAAATCCAAATTTCTCATTTCCGAGAAGATCAGCTCATCAGATAAAATTCCTATCTGCTCAGACACGGATTAAGACTCGCAAAATTCCCGATTTCCCGACAAATATTTATTTCCGTCGCTGCAGATGAATACTTATATACTTTAATACTTTGATATGATTCGTAATTATATTACGGAGGAATACAAAAATTCTGAAGCTCGTATCTATTATATTTCATGTCGATATTCCCATTATTAGAGTCGAGGTGTAGTAAATACATCACCGGTAGGGAAAGGTTAATGTAACAATTTGAAAAATCATATATGCACTGTATATATGTATACATAGATCAGACAAGCTACTGTCCCTAGGTGTCGCCTAAGCTCGCCAATTAGTAGTTACGCCACTGTTTTCAAGCGTCCAAATTTCGGACCTAATATAGGCGACATTGCATAAGCAACAGCGTAAATTTTTATATGTGCTAAATGCGGCGAAAAAAATTTAACCGAATGGTTAAATTGCAATGCAAACAATCCTGGATTCCAGATTTTGAACGATAAGGAAATAATTAAAGAAATATCTGCCTCAGAAGAACAAGATCGAGAAGACGAAGGAGAGATTTGAGAGGGGGAAGATATCGGTCCTACACAATCTGGAGCATTTCAGTGTTTATCCGGACTACTTTTATCCCTAATTATATGTATACATTATGTATGTATGTTTGTATTGTATACACTCCTATACCATTCATCCGATTGCGATGAAACATTGAAGAGTTATTATGCGCACCTCTGTAAATGTTTTAAAATTAGTACAAGCATTGTTTGTGTACACAATTTGTTTTGGGAGACGTTCAGTAATTGCGCCATGATGATCATATTGGTCTCATGAAGTGAAGCGTGGGTCGCGGGGACGAAGAAGGAAAGATGCACGACAAACATGATAAACGACTTTATTTATACAAAGTTATGTTTTTATACACAAGTAGTTTATGTTAATTATTGTTAAACAAACGTCGTCTACTTTTGATACAAGGTGGCTTAGCCTTTGGTAGACGTGGTGAAGATGCATCTTATGTTTTTGCTGTAAGATTCTTTGAAAATATCGATCTGCCTGATGAAAATTATTCGATATCTTCAAGTAAATCAAGCCATGGTCCATTAAGGAGGAATTAAAAACAAATTTTAACACGCTCATTCATTAAATCGAATCCCGAATGATTTGTTTGGCAAACGAGCTCTTAGGGCTGCGTAAACGTAGTAAAAAGCATTCGATTAAATTAATCCGACGAGATAATTTCAAAGTCTGACCCTGGAAAATTAATTAATACACTTTTTAGTAATATTCTTAGGGCTTATTGAAGATCGACGCTGCGAAAATTTTCGGAAAAGCCGGTTCAAAGGGCTTTCCGTAACAACGAAACGTAATTGGATTTTCGACTTATAGTACGAAAATATTATCGCGTTACAAAACTAAAGGGTATTACGACCCTTGAGCTCTTCTTATTAATATATAAGAACTGTATTTCAACAACTTTATTAGAGCGGGACGTTTTCGCCCTTAAGCCAAACGGGCCTAAATTCATTCCATTCAAGGGGAGCATTGCCAAATAAAACCTGAAAAGTGGCCAATAACGATTAGATCTTATATAGCATGTAACGACTCTTTGTTGAGTATGCACGCACATGCTTAATGCGCTCTCGAGCGATCCATAGAAAGTATGCACGCATATGTTGCGACCAGCACCCCACAGCGCTTGATTTACAATGCCGTGTTTGTATTTCTAATATTATTTATTAAGGGGGGCAAAATTGAATATTTCACGCTGTTTCGCAAATACTTATCACTTGCAAATAACAATTGACAATGGATGAAATTGATAGCTCTTTGATGGAAGTTTAACGTGCTTGAACGATTAACGTTAAATTTGATGCTTTGACGAACATCCATTTAATTAAAATTTCATTCCGGCTATATAATTAAAGAGCTTTCAATTTTATCTGACGATTTGATGATCGAAATTGTTTTATATTGTGATAAGCTTGCGATTAAAAACATCGAAAGACATAATGCCATTCACGGGAGCCTTTTAATAGCATTATGTATATTTTCTCTTAAAGTTTATCATTTAACAGCCCTAAAAAACGTTACATGATCGAAATAAATATTAAATTAGGCCCCAAGAATTGTCTCACGGAGTGATATAATAAATGTATAAAAAAGGAAAAGATTAGCTAAATTATTGCATTTTTGTAGGATTTTTCAATGGGGACATGTATCAAATTTATTATAAACTAGCAAATATCCGGCATTTGTTGCAACGCCATGTTATTTCCACAAATGTAAACAATACGTTGACAAAATTTTATTGCAATCGGATGGACGGTATGGAAGCGCATTAAATACGGACAAACAAACATTGATTTCTATATATTAAACTATATTTATGTTACTCGCACAATCTTTATCAATAAATGGACGAAGTTTTATTGCAATCTAATGAACAATATGGCAGCGCATTACATACGAACAAACAGATATTAAAATTTTGTATAATAGATTATTTAATAATGTATGTAAAAACGTATTGCGTACATAAACAATGACTTTACCAATTTTAAAACCTTTGGCGGTGTACACATAATAACTCCCCAAAGTTTCATCGCAATCTGATGAACGGTATAGGAGCGTATACGAAACAAACAGACGACAAACATCCATTTTTATTTTTATATATCTGCTATGCAATGAATATCGACAATTTGAAATGTGCGCGTGCACTGCGCTGCTTCTACTGTGTATGAGTGTCTATGCATTGCATAAAACAACAACTAGACCTAATGCGCGCCTATTTTATTATATATTACACAAACACAACTTCATTTTTTTAACTGAAAAAATCCATTTAGACCCATTTTTCCTAGAATTTTCATGTATCGATAACAGTATTAATATTTCTTAGTACAGAAAAGTAATATAAGATTGCATTTGCATTGCATCCAATTGTAACGTCGTATTGCTGGAGATCACGTGTAAATATTATAACCCCTTATGATCCTGGAATCATCATTGATTAAATATAATTCCAATTGAGACTTTTAAAAATTATTTTCATGAATGGAAACGGCGTGAATCGAAATATGTTTTCAAATAACAATCTATTCAGGTGTATTCGCCACGCATGATTGGATAAAATTAAAGGATATTCCAGTTCTGAATGAATTTATTTGTACCACGTAACAAATTTGCATGAGACAAAGGCTCGAAAATTCAATACGGGCGTCAAATTTCGCCCGAAACTGCATTTAACAAAGCCTGCCTCAATCTGACACCGGTGAAATATCGGACCGTGTTGTATTTTTAAAATATTTTTATTGTGAAACATGGGTTATTTCTGGATGAATATAAAATTGTTTGGATGTTGTGTGATTCGTTTTCAAGTGGTTAATATTTGTGTTGTAATATTTTCAGTTCAATTTCGTCGGTAAGCTGCTAGGCCCAAAGGGCAACTCCCTGAAGAGGCTCCAGGAGGATACGATGTGTAAGATGGCCGTACTAGGCAGAGGGTCCATGAAAGACAGGCAAAAGGTAAAGCGCCCCCGCACACCATCCCACAAAATATTACGCTCGCATAAACGGCATTTTAAAACACGTCTTCCCGCAGGAGGAGGAGCTCCGCACGAGTGGCGATCCCAAGTTCTCGCATTTGTCTGAGGACTTGCACGTGGAAATTAGCGCATTCGCCACGCCGGCTGAAGCTCACGCCCGTATAGCATATGCCCTCGCTGAAGTTAGAAGGTTCCTGGTACCTGTAAGTATGTCCGGGACCTAACGGTTATGTATCCCGAAATCCCTAAACGGCTGTTCATTTACATGATACTCCGCAGGCCCCCGCCGAACTTTGAATAAAATATCTGCTCGCAAATTGGAAGATATACGCCTCGGCGTGTGGGCCCCTAAATGCGAGATTTTCGTCGGGGATCTAATTTTACCGCAAATTCTGATTATACGCCATTATGTGCCGTGTTTAAATTCATTTTCATTCATATGCATAATGTGAGTGCTAAATCTACATTTAAAGTTGTTCGTTCAATTGCGTCGTACCTTGTGCTTCAGAATGTGAGTTAATATAATATTAAACATTTAAAACCCGTTGATGTAATCAACACATCTTAAAAAGCATATTAAGAAGAGCATTTTATTATAAAAAACATGTTTATTAAATGTTCCCACAGGAACACAATAGACGACCAAAAAAAAAAAAACAAGAATATACAGGCTCTTTCAATAAAGACGCTCAATCTTTAAATGTTAATAAAACAAGTTGTGTATTAAATATTTAGCCAATTTTTATTATATTTGAAAGAATATTTTATGGCATTTATTATGATATATAATATTGATCAAATATTTACCGCGACTTTCGTGGATGACTTCAAATATTTATGCTGCATAAGTTCTTGATCTTTTTTATAAAATATTTTTTGGCTTTGATTTCGTTCTTCAATATTGAAATATTAACCAGACGCTAATTTTTAAATGGAATTGAAAAATTAATAATATATTAAAACCAAGTACAATGAAAAAACTAAATGCAAGAATCAAATAACAGTTAAATATTTAGATAATTACCGAAAAACAGTTTTGAAATCATTGAAAACTTATGCATCATCCTGATTATTTTCAAATCGACGATACTATTTTTATTCATCTAAAAAATCATACTCTATAAAACTGCAAATAAATGCATACACATTCGACATATCACTCAATAAGTCTATAGGATTTTTTTTTTGGATTGCTAAAACCCTCAAAGAAAAAAGTTTAAAATGATAAATTATCCCACCAACTTATTGAGTGATGTATTATGTATAAAAATTCTCACGGATACACAAACAATAAACACATAACACATTTAGACATTTTTATTAAGATCAAAGCATTTGGATACAACATATTTCAATAAAGACGCTCAATTTTTAAATGTAAATAAAACAATTAACATGCAAGATATTTAAATAATTTTTATTTTATTTAAAAGAATATTTTATGGCAATAATTATGATATATAAAATAATTCAAATATTTGCCGCAACTTTGCTTGGTAGTACGTATTCGGGAGGTCGAATTTTCGATGACTTTGTTGCTTAAATCTGACTAAATTCGAAAGGCACTCTTGTACATTGAGCCAGGAGACTGATAGAGATATAGAGATAACGTATTGCAGTTCGGGAGACAGAGACGGAGAGCTTCTCCGCATACATCGCACGATTGTATAGATCGTTAACCCAAATTTAGCGAGTAATAATGATTACGATTTCATGTATGTGCTATCGATCAATTGATTCTGCCTTGAATTGAAGATACGCTGATAGGAGCTGACAAAAAGTAATCGGTGTAAAGCGATTATGGCATTAACAACTTCATAGATTTTAAATTTGCTCTCTCCTCAAAAGGTTAAATTGGTTGCAAAATAAAAAAACTATACTTTAAATACGCCATTAATTAATTGAAAATAACAAGATATATCAAAGCTTTCTCAAAATCGAAGACAGAAACGGTTATCTTACGTCTTATCATACACTTATATATCGTGCTGTAAAGGGACCCATACACGTTTAAATGCTTGTGCAAAATCGATTTTTTTCAAAATTCTAGACTAGAATATCCCCTTAGCACAAGTAGAGATTTAGACTCAACCCACAATGTGTCTAATTTTATATTGTGGAGTTATTCAAAAGAGTATTTCGGCTCGATGAGGATTATTTAAAGTATTAATCCGTTTTTACATTGATCCTATTTAATCAGAGATTTGGTAAAATCGGACAAGTGAAGGGTTCTCCCCGTAGATCGAAACATCACGTTTCCGATCCTTAAATCCACAATATTCTATGGCAGTTTAACAACGCGCTAAGCCGGAGCCGGGAGCAAATCCCCGAGGATTAAAAAGGTCGTTTTTATAGGCTGCACAGGTCCTTATATCGATAATGTCGGGCCCTTTTGTTCAATTGCCAAAATATTCCCGACAAATATATCAACTCGGGGCATTAGAGAGGTACGAGCGCGGCGTTTAAGGGCGCTTAACTATTCCAGACGAAAGTCAAAGGACGAAATAAAACGTCCTGCGAGTGCTTTCCGAAGATTAGGGATTGTCGAGCATTTCGGTGCTACTTTATTGTGGCAAAAAGTTATTTAATATCGCGTCAAGGAAGGGTCGCTCGATACGGATGTAATGCGATTAAATAGTTGCGCCCTAGCCCGGAACGATTCCCGACCGATGGGGATTTATAATTTCGGGATTTTCATATTTATCTCGGATGGATCGGATATTAAATTTACGTCCGATTTGATTATTTCTTCGATTCCATAACAAAAACGAATGAATGGAAGGGTCTTTCTATTGAATTCCACGTAACGAAGTACGTTATAGTTCAGGGAATATCGCAGAATTTGATTCCCGTGTATTGTTGCGTTCCTGGAAAATGGAAACCCTATTTCTGCAGAGAATTTGCGGAAATGCAATTTCTGCAAAAAGAACTAAATACGCTAGGAACGCCTTTAAAATAAGCTTCGTTCGACTTTGTTTTCAGAATTGTTCGGGAATTGTTGCTGAAAAACAAACAAGTATTTAACTCCCATTGACTTGTAATCGATATTGTATTGTTAAAGAAAGGTTTCAAAACTCATTGCGACTAAATATGCAAATGTGCCAAAATTGGCACACCTGGCATATAGGACCAATCCTAACATTCAGTTTATTTGATCCTGCATATTTGTCGGCCATTTTGTTCAGTCACAGTAAATTCTTCCGATGGAGAGATCGTCGCGGTCAACCATTTTTTTGATTTTGCAAAACAATACCGCCGCAAATATCTATTGGAAGCCCGTGGAAATTTACTGTAGTGATGTGATGAGTCGACAAGATGTCACAAAGTGGATAAGGTTATTCAGAGGCGAGACAAGGAGTGAGAGACCATCAGTTATTTCTGACGAATTTGTACAAAACATTGAAAATTAACCGCCGAGTAATACTTGGTGATCTTCACGAAGAATATCCTGGCATTTCTTAAAGTCTCCTTGATGATATTGTGTCGAAAAAACTTGGTTATAAGAAGTTTTGTGCTCCATGGGTGCCCAGAATGCTCACACAAACAAGAGGGAGAAGCTTCTCTGAACTCTATCGTGACGGGGGATGAGATGTGGCCATGTCACTACACCCCAGAACCCAAAAAAAAAATCAATTAGTGTGTTCTTATGTAAATTCACTTTTCTCTCAACTCCGCGCAACGTGTAGCAAGCTTGTATATCAATACAAAGATAAAATTTTGCAATACCCTCAGATTGCCTACATCCGATGATGGAAAAGGCATAGTAACACTTTACAGTCCGGGCGCTGCGCACTAAAATTCGCCCAAAATCTGGGTGATTTTGCAAGAAATTCAAGAAACTTTTTCGCAAAATTGATATAACTCTTAAACCGGCCGTGGTGCGTGTATCAGCGTGATAAATACTGTTCAATAGTTTCGATACCCTGTTTATAGTGAGATTTGTTAAGCTCTTCAAAATTCAAAAACCTCGAGGTCGTTCTGGATTACTGGACGTCCCAGTTTCTTACAGAGCAAGGGCGACTTAGGGCTTCGCTTTTCAGATTTGAACTTTCCTCGATCTTGGAATGTCCATAGGGAGATCCGTTCATGGATGCAGACTATGTTCTGTGGCATGGCTTCCGATCGCGAGGCGCTCATTTAGCGTGTCAGCGGTCTGAAAGGTGGACCGATTGAGCACAGACCTTATAGCCTCTCCGTCCTCCGTCCCTGAATGATAAATACTTACCCTTGTGGTCAGTACGATTATAAAAGCACCCCCAGAATCTATTTTACAAAGGTGGCTTACGCCAAATGAGATCGCGAGCGACACTAGACATCCTCCACCCATAAAACTTATACATTTATATATTTTATCGATTTATTTTAGCTAGTTTTCTTATTTTATTTTAGCTAGTTGTAAGCAAACAGCTTTCTCATGTACACATTTTCAATAAACAAGTACAAAACTTTTTGAAATTCCCACCATATCTACTAGCTCGGACACTTTCAGTCGACGATCATCCAATAGAAGGATTAAATGTAATATTATAATGTATTTTGTTTAACATTTTTCTTCTTATATGTTTGCTATATATCCAGATTGGAACTCTCAGTTTGAAATTCATTTCCTAGTATTATGCACTCTATGCTGAGACTCACAAACTTTCAGCCAATAAGTATAAAATCAACATCTTTTCCTTTTCCTACTGGAACAAAAATTTATACAAAATTCTATACATATCTCATAAAACTGACGCCATGATCTTGTCTACAGATAGGACTGTTTTCGCCTTCTTTGGAACCGATTCTCCCCTTTTAGTCCATTGTTTTAGCTTTTCTTTTATTTATAGACGCAGATCATGTAGATATATTCGAACATGGCGTCCGATCGGGGATGCTCATTTACGTGTCATCAAATCGGCGATCCGAAAAGCGGACCGGTTGGACACACAAACCTTTTGGTCATTTCCTCTTCTTTCATAGAGTTTTTCACGGTATTTTCTGTGATAAATATGTACACGGGGTCTTCTATGATCTGTACACATGAAAGCAGGTCATCTCATATCATTTTATGGATTTTCTTCACCATTTCTGGCGTATTCACCTAATTTAGTCGACCACTGTGATGTTCATCTTGATAGCTATACGTCAATTCTACGGGTAATTTGGAACTACCTTTTAATAATATTTAATAATAAATTATTCCTTAAACGGGTTATCGAAATATGTTCGGAGGCAATTTACTTTCGATATTAATAAAGTAATAACGACTGCGATCATATCTACGGTAAAGGCAATATCGATAAAATTGAATGCCCATATTATTATAAAGGGACAAGGGTGATATGGACCCTTTTAGGAGTCAATGGCGGAATAAAATGAAATATATCCCATTCTATCAGTCGGATTTTTGCCAACAAAACTGGCAAATCGCTAAGGAGAATATTGCATTTTTTATCTGGATGATATAGACGTCGGCCTAATGCATGTAAACTGAAATGGATGAAATATTAGGGGCTCCTTTATATGATTGTGGAACCTTTTTCGATCATTCGGAACGTCCGCCCGGGATAAACACACAAGACATAAAACATTTAAGTTAAATCCGCGTTCTTATCGTCGGACGTACATGCGATAAAAATTGCTCCATCGCGGAATATGTTGTAGAAATGATAATAAAATTTGTTTACGGCCCCTCGGGTCAGTCGCCGTAAATAAAATGTTTATTATCGCTGAAAATAATTTCGCGCCGTAAAAGCCTTTTGGATTTCGGTTAGCCTTCGGGAAAAGCGCTTTCAATGGGATTATTTATCTTTTCGTTCGTATTTTCGAGAGAATTGTGAAATTGAATCATAAATGTAGTACACATTTGCATCTGTGCCCGAATATGGGCTTCCTTCCATTCTGTTCTGACGGACGGGCTTCCCAATCTTTGAGGAGTTCGGGGCTTTTCCGTGTGTTTTAATTTCGTGGTATTGGATCGGAACGAAAGCTCCCCCGTGTGTAGCCACCCCCATGCCTATTTATGAGCTTATTTTTACATCCTCGCAAAAGCTTTCTGATTTCGATTGCAAAACCCCATCGAGGGCTTTCCAATCGAAAACCTCCACCGTATCAAATCGTCGTCCATGAGATAATTTCGCAAGGATGGAAGCAGACGATGGTCAAATGGATTGGATAAACGTGGAGGATTCTGAATATGAGTATGCAACCCTTAATATAAAAAATACTCCTTTGATTCACTTCAAAGTTTAAAAAAAAACAATATTTTTGGCACACTTGGCAAAATGTTACTCTGTGTAAAAATCAAATAACTGAAAATCTTGGATGATTGTCGAAATTATCCAATATTGAAAATAAAGAGTTAAGAACTTATGCACCACCCCAATTATTTTTAAATCGGCGATATTATCTTTATGCATCTCAAAAATATTCATTAAAAAAACATAGTCATAATTTTGCAAAATTTTACATATCACTCAATAAGTTCATAGGATATATATATTTTTTAAGGAATTACCAAAAAACGACCCCAAATGAAAATAATAACGTTTAAAGCGAAAATATACCCTATCCGCTTATTAAATTATGTGTTAAATATTAAAAATGTAAATTAACCCTTTAGCATAGAGAGAAAAATTCGCAAGTCATCATCGGCAAAATTGTAATTTTTTTAAGATCTTACTTAAAATTAGTTAATAGTCGTAATTTTTAAGATGTGTCGAATTTTAATGCATCCACCTTTTAACGGTTGTGTGCTAGTTGTGTTTCAAATAACCCATCTGTATGCCAAAATCTGTTGAAAATCGTGTAAACAAACAACAAAGGGACCCAAAATATAGTTTAGACTCGAATATGAAGCAATAAAATGAAAAATATTCATACTTTTGTTTGAAATAAATGAGCGTCTTCTTATCGACGGTCCGCTTTTTTCGCACCAATTCGATCGTGGCCAAAGCGACGATCCGTTACCTCAGGTTTAAAATTGAAACAATTTAAGCGTGGGCAATTTAACATCCCCATGCAATAGAGCTGTTAATCTCGGCAAATTTAATTCGCCAGACTAACAGCGAAATCTTCCGTCTCTCTTTACGTGCAATATGCTAGTTTACCAGCGCCATCTTCTGTGGCGCTGCGGAGACATTACGACTACAATTATAAACCAATCGCTTTTTGCGCGTGCACCGTTGCCAATTGGGTGGGAGGCGGGAGTTGGGGAGAGTCGTCGGTTGGCCTTGGTTGCGGGAGTACGTCCTCCTCGCAGCCAGATCTCCCTCTCGCGTGCTGAAAGAAAAGTTCCTCTGAAAAAATCCGGACGAATGCATAGAGCCGCCTTGAAACTCTACCCCTTGAGCGCCCCTGCTGAATTTTCCAACAACTTAATTATCATAATGGACAGTTGACAATGGGATAACAGCTTTTGATCATGACAGACGACAGACAGCGACTAACTGGATTGAGGGATCATAGTGGTCTGTTCTGGGTAACCCTGGACTAGCCACACAGAGAAAGTCTTCCACTGGCCTTTTAACCCCGCTAGAAACACTACGCGCAGAGCGTCTAGGCGCCCGTGCCCTCCAGAGGAGGCTAGGTTTCTGTAAGAAAACCAGCTTCAGACTATTGCACCCAAGGATGCCACCACAAGTCCAACCTCAGTTTGAAGAGGGCTGCATTAGATGACGGACTGCGGGGCCTACCCCTTCCCCATGGTATTCGTATCGGTTTGGTCATTCTTAGTACCTATCCGCGGAGACAAGTCGCCGTTCGAACAGCCTAAAACCATTCTCCCCTGTATGCCTAGGCTGTTGAGGATAGTGGTGAGCCTTTGACATAGTCTCCACCAACTACTGTAATCAGCTGTTTCACACACCCCTTTATGGGTGCGCAGCACAGGGTGACCTGCGCACCCAACTCATGTTGGCTGGGCTACCCCAGCTGCGTTTGATGAGCAAATCGACGAGGCTACTTTCGCGCACCTCTACTCCACATTGTTGCCCACGGGCGTAAAGTTGGCTCCCCCCTCCTCTGGGTTTTGTGGGTTTGCATCGTGGAGTCTGACACCCACCTGGGAAATAGTGGTCAGTAATAACCGTCAATATGAGAAATATAATGAAATATTTTATGGAGCAAAAGGATTAAAATTTCCTAACGGAACGCGAAGAAAAACGTAGTTTCTCATAAAAATCTGGGTCTGGCCACTTGACTTATTGACTCCAGGTGTAAAAATATAAATATCATTTTTTCTCGAAACACAATGATTCCGAACTTATTTAATCCTAAATACTGTAAAACCCTTTAATGAACCAAGTCAGGATACTTGGGTGAGATCTATATATAACTGGTATGGATCTGGCCAACCCTAAGTAAATAAATTTATTCATGTTCCGTTTGAAAGTTTTATAATAAAATACTGTAGATGTCGTAAAATGATATTTTCACAAGACAAAAAGCATCCAGATCGATCGACCGAGTCGTTTAAAGGCCACATATTCCCAGCCAAATATTTGCGCCCACTCCAAAATATCTGGAGCGGCTATTTCGCATTTCACGGAGGATAATTCTAATATTATATTCCAATATACAGTTTGGAAACCCCCACGGGCTTAATATTAAATTTGGTTGCCCTCTTTCCATTTCATAAGTGCATATCAAAAGGTTATTTCTACATTTCCTTCGCATGGAAAACGAGCTTGCGGTACAAAACTACAAAGTGTCGCTCATATACATACGGACAAACGAGCTTTCGCAAGCGTATCCTCTAACTATAGAGATAGCGCATGGAAAATGCTTGTGTTCAAACTAAAATGAAATATTCTAGATGTCAAACGATTGAAACTCACAACGGCGACAATTATTAACATTAAACGGTCATCCAAATGTGAGGCCATGGAATGTGGCCCAATGATTCCATTTGCACAAAATGCACACCAAACAATAACTTTTTTTAGATGTAGACATCTTTCCTTGTAGATTTTCTATATTTCTTTAAACATATATTTCTAGAGCTTTAGCAATCCTTTGATCTCATTTTTGTAAATTCGTCTCAGAAGCACGAATCGATTTTAAATTCTTTTCCACTTCAGTTGCATTTTGGAATCGTTTTTCTCTCAGGATGTGACCTGAAAAGGTGCAAATCCATTGGGCCGTAGTCTACTGAATAAGAAAGATTTAATAATACTTCTCAAGTTAATATTTTATTTCTGCTAAATAAATACGGAAGTATTTTCAATTGTGATGCTTAGGCGTGCGGTACCCATCCTATCGCATAATACCCATCCTATTCAGTGTGATGCAAGTGTTGATTGCAAAGTTCGGCTAACGTGCCACGCGAGCCCCTAAAACGACCCTTTTGTATCCCTTCCAAGTAGACATTTACACATTCCAATGAACAAAAAAACATTTATCCTATGGCCAATATACTGCTCTAAAAGATATAAGTGAAAAAATGTTGCATTGCATTTTAATTCAATAATACTACCGATGAAAAAATATGTCGAATGACGTTCGACATGAGACCCACGCCATAAAAGTCGATGTCGAATGAGATTCGACATAGGACCGGGCATTTATTTTATCTAATTTAATAAACTATTTTAAAGACATTAGCGAAATTTTATTTTAATCCATTAGCTGATTTAAGAATCATATAAATTACACTAAAGAAGTAGCGATTTATACACTCTATGCAATGCATAAAACTCCACGCGACGTTAAATGCGGAACGCCCGAATTTGAAGTGTTTTTTTAACACAATCAAATCAAATTCGGAAATATTAATAATTCCCTATTTTATTGCGTCATTTTAAGCTTAGTATTTATTGTTTTAATCAAAATATTATTGTGCTTAATGAACATGCTATTCATATAACAACCCCCCCGGGAGTATTCCAACAGCTACCCAGTGGGACCACTTGTTCGAACTTTGACAGTATAAATATATATTTCGTTTCCATTGATTCATCCATATGTGGTCATATACACAACCTGATTTTTTTTGGCTGAGATATTCCCGTTTTTATTCGGTGTCGGATAAGTTCTGTCCCCCGTGAACGAAAATCAATACATGTTCTATACGAGCGAGATTTTATAATATTATAGGTATTTTTGGATAAATCACATATGATTACTACTGTAGTTTTAAGAATGCGCCATTCCTTGCCTAAAAAATCTCGAGAAACGGGGTGAAGTCCCAGAATCTCCATAATAACTATTGTGATGCTTTAAAAATAAAAATAATCAAACCAAACACTCTATTGAAACATCCTCATGGTGCTGTTTTTGTTTTATTGTGAGCAAACACGGCACCCATCTTGCGCACAGCTTTCTCGTGTACAAATTTTACAGCATTTTTAAAAATACCTACCATGTTTGTTAATACGCGTCATCCAAGCGTAAAAAAAATAACAATTTTTGGCGTGGTCAACTCATTAAGTCAGCCACTGCGATGTTCGTCCTGACAACTCGTACGGCCTCGTTTGAATTCTGCCTAATTTTTTTTTACTATTGCAAATTCTGAGACTATTCTAGTAGTTTTGGGAGCTATTCATCACCCAAATGTATTATTTTGATATAAATTTGATCTTAAATTATCGTCTGAGATAAGATGTCATTTAATAAATATAAGTACCAATAATCGGCACCATCAAACGGAGTGCTTTTGAGCAAATCCTTGAAACACTAAGTGCTCGCGAGCAAATTTTCAGATTAGCCGTGTTCGAAGTAGGCATAAGAAGCTTTTCCCGAACGACGCATTATTAAATCGGGAGATCCGGTTTGATGAATATTTAAATAGCACGTGTCAGGTAAACGTTTATTCTCTTTTCAGGATTACAACGACGACATAAGGCAGGAGCAAATGTGGGAAATGCAAATATTATCTACACAAAGGCAGCACATGACACCGCCCGACTCCTCACAAAGTGGCAGCGAAGAGACCCTCCCCCTGCTCTCCGGGGAGAGAAGCGCCCCTCCCACGACGCACTTGCCCCATCAGCCACAGGCTGCGCCCCATCTGCAGCAGGCCTCGGCGCACGTACAACAGCAGGCGCAGCACGTGCAGCAGGTGCACGTGCAGCCCATGTCCAATGGACATGACACCAATGGAGCCGTCGGCATCGTTACCATCGACCAGGAGACCATGACGCCTCTCCACCATCAGACCATGGTGTCCAGCCAACAGCAACAGGTACTAATAAAATCAACCCTATGCAATGATAAATTATATTTATATAGCTTTTTTGTCATTTGTTAACGGAAATTATCAGCTAAAAATTAAAGTTGTGTTTGTGTATTATATAATAAAATTGGAAAGCGTCTACTGGTTGCTTTTAACTGCAAATGGACACACACACGAGACAAGAAGTGGGCAATCATCATTGATATTGAAGTCTCCTCGTTGATCCGAAGAATCCAAAAGACGATCCAAAAAAAGAGGTGGCCGAAGCGCGCGACGATCTATCCATTGGAAGAATTTACTGTGACTGAACAAAATGACCGTTAAAATCCCCCCTGCACACCAACGAAATGAACCAACTCCAAAAGAAAAATGTACAGCGAGCCTCGTTTTTGAACCACTTCTGACACCATTTTTAATAGGGTCATCAAAATCATATTTTTTTAATTTGCGCTTTAAATTTACTTTGCAAAAATGCGTATTCATTAAAATTGATACTGTTTAGCTCAAATATTACAGTGCTCATTCTTACAAACCTATCTTTTAGCGGACAACTCTTAAGAGTTGACAACCACATTCCTATACTGTTGAAAGCTTCATCTAATTTCTCCGGGGAATTCGGACAAATACCAAGTGGAACTCGTCTTGGTTAAACATCGGTCTTTGCTGTTCAATCAGAAGAAGATCTACATTGGACTGAATTTCTAATACTGCATTGCAGTACAAATACAATCATCAAAATTGCCATTTAAAAGGCACAAATATAAGGCTTGATTCGCCAATATTTGTCCCTGGCATATTAATTATTAGTTGTTGAAAAATATTTGTTTTTCTACGACGAAAAAACATAGCAACTTGCCGGTTTAGTGATTAAAATGGTATAAAGTGGATCGCCCTTTTTGGTGAATAGATGCTTTTCTCGTTTGATATTTTATACAATTACAATAACTACAACTGCTTCGGCGGCAATAATACTTATCTATGTTACAAATAGAGTGCATGCTCCAAGATTAATACTTCCTATAAATCTCGAATGGAAGCAGCCGAGGAATAGAAAAGGTTTTCCTCGACGTCGCCATAAATTTAGCTCCATTTCAGCGAAATTTGGCATCTGATTGATCGTGGTCTCGCTATCTGAGACTATAAGAACAAATGGACCGAAATCGCCCAAAAAAAGCTTCGACCACATATGCAGACATGATTTTAATAAAAGTCAACACCGAAGAGACACAATAGATCGTCGAGTTTGGCAACATTAATTGCCGTCGCTCACGAGCGACATTGTTTAGACGTGTCTTTGGGTAAAACTATTAGCTTTGCCGAAATGTGAGTGTTTAATTAAAATTTTCGCTATTTAATTTCGACTTGATATAAATTCGGCGTGGGAGAGTCGACACGAAATTATGTCTCGCCAAAATGAACAAAGATATCGACTTCATAAAACGGAGAATGTTTATTATAGTCTGGAACTCCTTGGGGCGGCTTTAAAATGTAGGCAATAATAATATTCCACAATTAGCCATTAAAAATTTGAGACAAGGTCACGTTTTACATAAAATATAACATTGAACAATGTTGAACTTGTTCTTATATAGATTGGCTCAGGTATACGGGCAAGATTCTGAAATTCAGTACATAAATTCAAAATTTCAATGATTTAATAACTAAAAATATTTTTTGCAATGTGTAAAAGCTATTAATTTTCCGATTTTATTCTAAAGAAAATAAATTTTCATAAAAATTGACTGAACTCAGACAACTACGTCACTGGAAACCTTATACGTGCCAGCGACCGGATGATGATTCTCGAATAATCGAAACATTCTGCAGCGAATGCGATGGCAGAAATGATATTCAGAGCGCTATTATGGATGGCATTGTAGCCTGCGACGAGGAAAATTAAACTTATGTAGTTGCAGTGGGAAAAATTAGCTGCAACGTCACGAAAAATGAAACACCAAGCATCGTAAAGAGAAAGAGAATCATTTTCAATATCTCCAGGCCAGCCTCTATATAGGAACCAACCCCGCGTCCATGGACAACGTAGTATCCTCGTCGGCTTGTTCATCAAACGCAGCTGGGGTAGCCCAGCTAACATGAGTTGGGTGCGCAAGTCACCCTGTGTTGCGCACCCATAAAAGGGTGTGTGGAACAGCCGATTACAGTAGTTGGTGGAGACTGTGTAAAAGCCTCACTACTATCCTCAACAGCCAGGCATACAGGGGAGAATGGTTTTAGGCTGTTCAAACGACGACTCGTCTCCGTGAATAGTACTTTTTATCCTGTGGGAGGGGAATCTTAGCACCCACGGCATTTCACGCATGGGCTCTTACAAACCAAGACACCCTTCGCGGGTACTGTAGGATTGTACCCACTTAACCCCACCCTTGTCCTTCTTTGTCCGCCTGGTATTGTTTATCACATTGCTTCAGGAAGTTGAAGCAATGTGAGCTTCTATTGTTGAAGAGGCGCTCTGCGTCTCTCTCTTTCACTGCCTTCTTTGGCGCTCAGAATCTCTTCTACGTATTCGCGCCAAAATCAAACCTCTATACTCTGCGTAATTCAAGGGATCGAAAAAAATGCTAACGAACATACTAAACATTTCGGTTCCTCATGGGGTACCCTGTCTTCAGAGTGCCCATATTGAAATCCGCTCATGGATACAAACCGTATTCTAAGGACATGTTCAAGTATGAAATTCGATTTTGAGGAGCTCTTTCGCCGTGTCGGTGGTTTGAAAAGTGGACCGGTTGGACAATCGTACTTTGTGACCACTCCCTCTTCGATTAGGATTTTTTCGATCGTAAAAGATCAAAAACAATATAAATTATAATTGAAAAACTAGCGTAATAGTGAAATCGTTATAGAAAACCGCGCATATCGAGAGACACGTTGAGGGCAGAATTTGTGTCTATCAAAGTGTGTAGCTCTGGTAAGTTCAAAAACATATTTAAAATTCATATGAATTTGTAAAAAATCAAGAATGGAAAGCAGGGTTTATAGCCAAAGCAGAGAGTTCCAAAAAAGTTTATAAATACACCATAGAAACGCTATGCACCTACGCCGCCTACACTGTGTATGTATATATACGTAGCATAAAACATCCACTAGACTAGCAGCAAGCCAATTTTATTATATATTACACAACACCCAGCGCATTATTTTAGCTAACAATTTCTGTTGACAAATGGGATTGAAGGTATTGCATAAAATCAACTTTTTCTGGGAACTAAAAAGTTTCATTTCTTCCAAACGAGAGTCGTCTATCAAACTATTTTATTTTTTATTTTTTTTGTAATTTATTAATCCTAGATCATTAATCATATTCCGAGTTTGTAGTCTGTGAGACTAATGATGAGTGATCGAGGTTTAAATATCATAAAAAGCAATAAAATTTGTGATATTAATTAATTTTGCAATGCAATTATGTAATTCTAATATACTCCACAGATGGCAGCAGCACATGGCGTCGTAGTTGCAAGCGCACCTCATGCTCACGTACTAGCACAAAATGGTGGACAAGCACACTTAATCGGTACATAATAATTTTTTGTTTTAAACTAGATCCGACCGCACCATATGAGACATGCATGATTAAAAATATTTTTTTAAATCCCCCCTATAAATATGCAAAGCTAGCTAAATTAGGCTTGAACAAAATTTTCTATTAATAATTAAGACTTAATACCATAATTAATATACACATAATCTGTCACAGGAACACCAGCCGATGCTGTGGTAGCAGGTGGTGCTTTACATCCTGCCCTACGTGGGCTGAAACCTTCCACTCTTCATGCAGTACCATCAGGCAAGGATAATCTTAATCACCTAATATATTCACTCCAATCGCACAATATCAAATTAATATTGAATTAATACATTATCGCTTGAAAAAATGATTAAATCGGGCTGAACATTCAATTTCCATTTGTCCGTTTCAATCCTAAATGCGTCCGGAACTTTATTTCAAATGTACACTTTCTTTCATATACACCCAACATCAACTTTTGCGATCAGACGAGCTGAAAGGATTTCTATGAAATATTCATGTTTCAGCTTGTTTTCGATTAAGCAGCTCAAACAAAGCGTTCACGTGTGAAATTCTGCAGTTATGAAAATTTTCGCTGACCTGGCACTTTGCAGAACGGTTGAACGTAGTTTTGATTAATTAAATGACAAATAAAATATCCTTGTTAAGCTTCCCGTTTTATAACGCGGAATAATTAACTCAAATTATATTAACAAACGCTTAAAAACGTTTTAATAGATATTATATTAATATTCTCGTTTACAAAATTGGTTTTATGTGAAATATGAAAACTTCTGACACCAATGTAGCGTGGCGGAGCGGTGGCGCTCGCGGGATAAAGTCCCTGGACCGCGCCCCACTCGCAAGTGCTCGCCGAGATTGCCACGCTCATTCGCGGGTCCATCTATCTGATGACTCCCACCACCTGCGCGTCACCACCGGACCAATCACGATTTGATGTCCTGTTAATTTGATGAATTAAATCTACATAGATTTACAGAATCACTACATGGGGATGAAATATCTAAACATGTATATAAGAGAGTCCTGGCCATTTTGGTTTGTCCTGGACCTCTTCCCTCTTATTGCCCGAGCCTAGACGTGCGGTGCCTCTTTCTATTTAATCAATCTAGTGTAACTGAGGTCTTCCGACGTTCTTCATAAGTAAAGAGAGAGAATGCGATAAGCAGCATCCTCTGTTGCGCAACGCGTAATTATTCATTTCATTCGTCGAATCGTTTAATTTGCTGATAGTTTATTGATTTGAGAGAATCTGGATTTAGAGCAGGATAAATATAAATGCGATCCGATGTAATATCCATACATATTTGCGATCGGCGTCAAAAGTGGACAAAACATGGCCGCCGGCTTAGATGTGGTCCCTTTGTTAAGATTTAATAGAACCCTCGTCCTGGGAGAAATATCATTAACAAGCCAGCCCTTGAGGTAAGCGGTATTAAGCGATTTGTCTTCCAGTCGCTTTATAACAATTTACTGCGTCCTCTAAATGGAAAACGGATTTCATATTAATTCCTGTTTTTGTATACATGCTGGATACGTCGGATGTATGGGTTTAAATGTACGACGCTCTTTTCAGATGATGGAAAACGAGCGATCTTAATAAAATGCACGAATCGAGATAGAAACGTATGAAATTGGGCGTTCTTGCTGTTGTTAACGCTGCGAGGACCGGACACGCTAATATGCGTTTTGTGAGACAGACGCTCTAAACTAAAAAAAGCACGCATATAATATTGTGCTATTCAGTAAGATTAAACTCACAAATCGATTTAATAGCCTAAATCTTATTTTTCTAACATGTGTAGACAAATTAAAGCCTGAGGGATATTTCTACTTTTAATGTTTAAGGCGTATTCGTTGAACTTTATATACAGTTTTAAATCGAATATCCAATTAGAATTTTAATTGCCTATTACCCGAGTGTATGGCTTTTATTTTGGCTTTGTTTTGCACAATGAAATAAATTTTAATTGCTACATTTGTATTAAATTTCATACTCATTGCTTTACAATTCAATATTTTATTGCGAAATAAATCATACATATATTGAATAAATGATAAGACAATTGAAAATAATTTTAAAATATCTCCTAATATATCTTATCACATAAAGAGCAAATTCATTGTCTTATTGTTGCTAATATTCAAAACTTTGAATTTAGCTATCTAAAAATGTTATTTGTGTATGGGTGTTCATAAAAATTGGCGAAACTTGGATAACTACGCTGCTGCAAATCTTATACATGCCGACTACCGTATGATGGTTGCAAAATAATCGAAACGGCATACGGTAAATGCAATGACTGTAAACCGAAACGACAGACATCAGACAGTGACTAACTGGATTGCAGGGTCATTATCATCATCATCATAGTGCAGCCACTGACAGTCCACTACAGAACTGTGGGCCTCTTCAATATCCATTCACAGGAAGGGGTTACATCCATCTCGTCTGTATCATACATTCACCTCCTCATTCTCTCGATATTGAAGGTAGCATTACCACCGAGTTTTATTTCGAACGTTCACCCAACGAGAGGGTCATTATAATCGAACCTATTTCCTACGCTGCTGCATGGTCTGTTTCGGGTTACCAAAGGACTAGCCACACAAAGAATGTCTTCCACTGGTCCTTTAACCCCACAAAAAATGCTACGCGCGGAGCATCCAGGCACCCACCCCTTTTGCTCCACGCCCTCCAAAAGAGGTGAGGTTTCCGCGAGGCGGGAAAGACCAGCTTCAGACCATGTACACCCGAAGGTGCGATGGAGGAGGAAGGACTAAGGTTATGCTAAATTCAAGGGATTTATTTCCGCAGGTTCACTGCCACCACGAGTCCAACCTCAGTTTAAAACAAATGACGAACTGCAGGGGCTACCCCTTCCCCATGGTACTCGTATCGGTTTGATCATTCTTAATACCTAGCCACGGAGACAGGTCGCCGTTCGAACAGCCTATAGCCGTTCTCCCCTGTTTGCCTAGGCTGTTGAGGATAGTGGTGACCTTTGACACAATCTCCACCAATTGCTGTAATTGACTGTTTCACACACCATTTTATGGGTGCGCAGCACAGGGTGACCTGCGCACCCAACTCATGTTAGCTAGTTAAGGTAACCCAGCTAACATGAGTTGACTCCACATCATTAACCCAGGGTTAATGGTGTGGAGTTAACCCTAAGCCCGTTGCCCACGGGCTCAGGGTTCCCCCCCCCCCCGGGGTTTATTGGTGGGCATTGTGGAATCTAACACCCACCCGGATCATTCATAACAGTCGAAACCAGTTAAGTCTTGGAATCCGACTGCTCGTCTTGGCCGCGGGAAGGTTTGATCCTCCCGTGTCGTGTTTTATTCGCCCTTATCTCCCTCCTACGTCGACTTTTTGTACAATCAATCAACACAACCATGTATGATTCGCCTATCTAAAATATTAAGCACCTCTTGAGCTAACGCATTCGATTTGGATCACTAGATGTCCAAGTTTCCCACAGGATACACGCGATTAAGGGCCTCGTTGGTTAAATTTGGGCTTTCACCGAGTTCAGAGCGTCCGTGCAGAGATCCATTCATGGACGTAGATCATATTCTGTGGACATGTATCAGTTGTCCGAAATTTGGACCTGTTGGACACGGAAACCTTGTGGCTTTAATAGTCATCATTTAAATTCAGCTGAATGAGCCCTATGCCTGCTTATGAATATTGTGGCACCGTGCTCATCGTAACCGAATGTTAAGTGATCGATAATGACATCCGATTCGCTCCGATCGTTTTGAAATATGAACGGATCTGATATTTGGAATCGTTTTAATTAATTTCGCCGGCCTTTAGAGTGTTATAAAAAGTTGGATCCCTCCGAAGTGGGTCCATTATAAGCACGGCTATATCAAATTACCAGTTGTTTCAACTCGCTTCATTTCCGCATCAGCTCCTTTATTAATCTTTGATGAAACCGCAGACGAATTTGAGAAATTTCGGTTTTGATTTCAAGTTTTTCCAAAGGGGAAACTTTCCAGCTTCGATGAGTTTTGATTTGCCATAATTCTGTTCCTTTGAAACTCTCGCTTTGATAACATCCCGCGAATCCTCCCACGTAAATAACATTATAAATCCTTCCGAATCGGGAAGGCTTACACGTCCGTTAATCTAGGACACTTGATTGCACGTACAGAGTGCAATAACGTCCTGATTTTCCTTAAAGTTAAATTAGATCGGAGCCGCCTGTTCGATTTAATACTGTAAGACCGGCTTATTAACACCGGGCTCCCCGGATGAAATACCCTGAAGACCACAGTATGTCGAGGTCGTAATTTCGATTTCACAGACCATATTCTGTTCACCGAGCAGGATCTTCCACCCTTGAGCACAAATTACATTCGAATTTGTCCATGCATCGGAATCTTGCCCACAAGTAAATGTATAGCTTCGGGGATGTACCGTTTCCAGTCATCAATATCTGCATTTCTCGAATGTCTCTCCTAAGCCTAAGTGCCCAAACAATCAAAGCTCATCAAAGCTAAACGTTAATCAAGCAAATCGATGAAATTATATCAAAATATATTTAACATAATTAATAATAATTGATCAGTTTAAATCTCAAAATAGTCTACAAAATAGTTTTGGTCGATCGAAAATTGAAATTGCGTGAAATGGCAATGGGTATTCACCATTTTGCATCAATATTTGACCATAAGAAAGCTTTGTTCGAAGTAGGTACCGTGTTTTTTCACTTTCGATCAAAAACGACAACGCGTCCAAAATTCAGATCGCTGTTTGGAGCCGTTTCAGCGCCATAAAAATGCTTTTTTTTTATATTGATAAAAATAAAACATTTAAACTCCAGCTAAATATAATGTTCCAAGAAAAAATAATTGGCTCCAATGAAAAAGTAATCCTTTTAAGAACGACGTCGTCTAAATAACACATTATATGCTTCTAAATAGCACTCATGATTGAAGAAAGAAATCGGCTGCTCTGAAGAGCAGTTACGCATGTGTTGTTCTACCGCAGCGTTGTCTTGAAATCGTTGCCCTCCTGATGCAATTTGTCATGAACAGCGGCTGCTGTGTGCGTTGTCATGCAAAAAAAGGACATCTCTAATCGATTTTCTTCGTTTTTTATTACAATAAGCAACTTTTGCGTCATCTAGCAACTGGCAGTAGTAGACCGCATGACTTTTGGGCCCAATTAAATAATAACTACTCGACCGATTGTAAAATTTAAACAACCCACCCGATCAGTCTTCCTCAGACAACTTCGTTTCAAAAAGTTTGTAAACGTTCTGTAGACATGTTCATGTATGACATCCGAGGCGCTCATTCGTCACATCAGCGGTTCGAAAAGCGGACCGATTGGACATACAAACCTTGTGGCCACTCTGTCCTCTTTTAGGGCTTTCTATGCGTTAGATCGGGTACTTTTGGGACTATATTTGTATAATATTTTAAAACATAAATTATAATAGTATTTAATTTATTGCATTTATAATAGTATTAGTATACTTTTAAAAAGATGATGAATATTCTTTTTACACTTTTCTACTTCATAATTAATAGATCATAAGTGTTCTGTACTTTATAAATACATCTTGATGTTCAAATTAAATCACGAACATTGTTAGGAAAATAAAATGTATACATAATTAATACCGAAAATTAGACATAGTTTTTGTTCACTCTGTAATTATTGTAATTAGGGTTGTTAGGGTTGTACTCAATATTATAAAAAATAGTTTTCATAAATCCTCACAAGCTAACTAATGTGAAAAACATTGCTTAATTACACAAAATTCATAAAATTAAACTTCCATGCATGTAACGTGTTAATAAGAATTGTTGAATACAAATATGTGCATACCGACCGATCGCTTCTTGCGCGTGCACCGTTGCCGGTTAGCCTTAGCTGCGGGATGTCGTCCCTCCTGCAGCCAGATCTCTCTCCCTCGTGTGGAATAAATAGTTATTTAGAGAAAAGATTCTTTCTATTCAACGCACGTGAATTCCTAATGCAAAATGACGGCTATGTGACACTTAATGACCTTTATAAAGAATTTTCTGGCATTTCTCGAAGTCTCCTCTATGATATTTTGTTAGAAAAACTTGGTTACAAGAAGTTTTTCGCAAAATCGGTGCCCAGAATAGACACAAACACAGGAGACAGAAGCTTATCTGGATGCTAACATGATGGGGAATGAGGCATGATTGTTTCATTACCTGTATCCTGTAAGTGTAACCTTACTTTCTCGTTGGCCCTCGTATTATTTTGAATATATTACACAATATTTATAATAATACTACTTTGATTACAATATAAATTCTATTTTATTTAGTCTAGTGCTCGTGCTTGATAGCTATTTATACAATTAATGTTCAAATTTAATTGATCTATTAAGCACAACGTTCGTGTTTTGTGCGCCTATTTTAACGCTCATAAAGCCGTTCACGCATATTTACGTATATCGTGCATTAAACACAAATGTTATTTTAAAGAAATCTCATACATCGGAGGGTGCGAAGTATTAAAGCATACTTGAGGAATCCATTATTTATTTAATGCCAGATGATTAAGCAGTAATGAGAAATGTTCGCAGGTCCAGCCATAACTGGCTGATTGTAACTGGGCAATATCAACGGGAATGACATGTCGAATGGGATGTTACTCCATAAAAATCTGATGGAACTCCTAGCAGACCATGAGGCTGAAGTGTGATGATGTGTGTTTATGTATACCATAGGACTTTATGGGCCGACCGGTCGCTCTATAAAACAGCCCTTTTCGTTAAGGGCAGAGGAAATTACGTTTTCTGATACGCCCCGGACAGATGTGATGAACCTTTTCTTATGGCATACATTGTACCTCGGGGCCCCATACATATCTAGGGGAGGATATCTTCTCACGCCGTTTATATTTTCGTGTATCGTGCCATAGTCAATATCGAGATAAAAAAAATACAAGATGTCCAAATAATAGCCGCATTTAGAACATATCTAGTTCTGTCGTATTTTCTAGCAATGACAATGCCATAACAAAATGTGATAGGGCTATTCGAAATGTCATAGTGAAGTGTTCATAGCCTTTGAGGATATTTATTTTATTCTGATGTATCAACAGACATTAATTGGCATCGATACACAATACTATTATTTTGCACAACCAAATGTATTTACCAATGAAATAAGATTGATTTCCGATTTTATTCGGTGAAATTACACCGAATAAAATCGAAACATAAAATTGGCAAAACTTGGATAACTACGCCATTAGAAATCTTATGTGTACCGACTAACGGATGACGATTTCAAAAGAATCGAAGTAACATACTGCGAATGCGATGGTCGGAAATCAGAGTGGATTTAAGGGGATATTCTACTCTAGAGGCATAGATTTTGGCACACAGATATTTATTGATATTTTTATAATTTACAAAAAACGTGGGGAAAAAAATAAATTTAAAAAATTATAGGCTGGTAAAGTGGTAAAAACGATGGATGTGTCCTAGTTAACAATCAAAAATTAAAACCCAAACAGTTTTAATTTTTTTTATGGTTAAAAAATAAAATTTGGACATAAATCTGGTAGGGACAATAGAAGGTTATAAATATAAAGTTTTTATCAAATTTGAAGTAAATCAGTTTATTAAAGCTTGAGATATCATGTCAACTTTGTTGAAAAAAGTATTTTCGAGTAAAACGCATTTAAAGATTTCATTCTAATAGGACTGTAAATAACAAAAATACCCCCTTAAAGTTTCAGGAACGATTAAAAGAATAATGGGAAAGTTTTAAGGCATCTTCTATAACAATCGAAATCAGTTAATCTGTTGAGATCCGACCACTTGTTTTGGCCGCAGAAGGTCCTGATCTTCAATCTGATCAGTCTGGCTTCTCCAATAACGTAAGCGTGTTCTTTATTTTTATGGAATAATAATGACTTGGAACCAATATCATGTTATCTTCATCCCCATATCACTACTGGATGTGGACTTCTACGATCCGATAGTGAGCGAACTCCGGTGGGCCGTTTGTTAAAAAGTGTGAGATGCCTCCGGCTCTTGGCCGAATTCGCCGAATTATCCTCGTTGTAGGCTTCAATAGAGGGCGAATTTCAAATACTAGAACTACACATTTATTTTCTACTTTGGATCCGCTGCGGCTACGAGGCACAGACGGCACTTCCAAGGGACTCCATACGGAACCCCATTTTTAATTGAATTGCGCAAAATAGACCTTTACTGCATACCCTTAATAATTATTTTGATATGAATGAGATATAAATAAGAGAGGGTAAAATTGTATGAATGAGTAAAATGTAACTGGAACCATAAATCAATAATTTAATATTAATACATTAATTATGGGGGAGAGGGGAGCGTCTCGCGACGAAATCACGAAATTTTAACCCCAAAACTGGTGAACTTATAGGTTCAGAAACATGCTTTAATGTAGTTCCAAGTCTGTAGTCTGTAAGACTAATGATTAGTGATCTAGGCTTAAAGGACATATTGTGAAACATTGTCGATATTGACAAAATTCTTGACATTAATTGTCAATTGCTGATAATAGTAAATGCATTGATAATTTATTTTAATCCTGCTAAGTGTAATAATTATACGATAGTCATACAGAAAGAAGGTTACAAAAGCTCCTGAGGCCGGAGAAAAAAATCTGTTTCAAATTTGGCACACCTGGCGTGTAGAAGGGGTTCTAACGATCAGTTTTTTTGGTCTTGCGTGTTTGTCGGCCATTTTGTTCAGTCACAGTAAATTCTTCCGATGAAGAAGTCATCGCGCGCTCTCACTACCTCTTTTTGGATTGTCTTTTGGATTCTGCGTTGGATAATCATTTAATCACAATTTTTATACTTCCATTATAAAAACCACCCTCGAGCCAAAGCCCTGCATCTCATAAAGCAAAATTGAAATTCGTCACCAGGTCAAATTTGTTTTTTAATAAATGTCAAATTATATTCGAAAGCTCTTGAAATCTCATCAAGGCTCAAATTGGCAACAAAAAGTAATTATTAATTTTTAGCAGACCAATTTGCTTTCGTCTTTTCTTCTTTGATCCGAACGTTTGTGCGTTCCTGACAATAAGAGTACCCGTCGCTCACATTTCATACTAAGCGTCCATAATTATCATCCCTTAGACCCTTGTGCGTTATTAGTTTATTTCCTAGGCGATGTTCGCAAGCCGTTCTTCGGTCACGTCTGAAATAGGCTTTTACTCTATGACGACCTTTTGGAAATCTTCTCTAACTTAAAGAAAAATCCTTCAAAAACCACCCATTCATCAAATAGACTATGATTAGGGGCTGTATGAAATTGTCTACGTGACAAAATGCGATTACTTCTTCTGTTATAAGCATTCTATTAGATGTATCGAAAAGTCTTTGCCGATTGTTTAAGCTGTAGATGGCGCGCAATTTAAAACATAGACTGTTCACAAATTTCGCTTTGAATATTCTTTTTAAACCAAAAAGATCATGCGACTTTGGTTCGTTACGCCCGTTTTCGCATACGTTTTCGACGTCCTCGTATATTTCGTTGTTTTCGCGTTAATTTGAAGCTTTATCTCCCTTTAAATTACATTTGCCGAGAGCTTTTTTGCAAGGTGAACAGAATAAATAAATATTTACCTCCCCTTTTTCGGGAGCGAGATAAAAATTTATCCGGAAGGCGAAAATGAAATAACGAGTATCATAAAGCAATCCCGTAACGCCGAGAAAGCCCCCACTTTGCTTTGGGTTGCAGACTAATTTTTCAAGGATCGTCTGTGTGCATTAAGCCTGTCTCATACCAAAAATGTATTTTTTCTCTCGTTATTACAAGCGTTTGAAGGATATTCCTGTTCAAAGGACAAATATCAAAATATGACAAAGACTCGGCAGATGGGCTTAAAGGGCTCGATTCGAATATTCATATCAAAGAAGAGTGTAACCAAGTATAAATAAGCTTTTAAGCAAATATATTATGCATTCCTTTTTCAAATATTTACCTCATGTAATAAATGCATAGTACGTGATAAATCATTATTTAGTCGCGATTAGTGTTAATAAAGTCTAAAGCACGTCTCTTTGTCCGCTTAGAGCAATCTAAACGTGACATTTCACGTTAAATCTATTGCATTTGAATTGTTAAATAAAGCTCTATCCACAAAGCATCCCCATTTCGTATAATCCTATACAAATAATATACATCCCATTGCTTGCCAAGTGATTCTCGTCTGCTACTCAATAGTATAAATGAGGGCTGTTATTGAATAAAATCAATGATAAAATGATTTTTGGATTTATTAAACCTTTAAAGTATCCCTATATTATTATTATTTATAGGAGAACTGGATTTCATACATTGTTTGCACGTGGGAGCAAATAGCGATCCGAGGACTCGAAAATGCTCTCACTCCACCACGTTACAATGGTGTCAGAAGTGGCCGCACTCGTACGCAGGTTCGTTCTGCTCTCGAGCCATCTTCCTACAGTCAATACTTAGACACGCTTATTCTCATCTTCGAGTGACCTCTTGCACTCTGAGCGAAGAGATAAAACTAGTAAGACATATACATATACAGGATGTTTTGCACATGGCTCACATGGGCACCAGACCTGACACCATTGGATTTCATTGTCTGGAGACGTCCTCAATTTCGTGGCTCATATTTTCAACAAACTATATTTTGACAAACCTGCCACTTAGAACAAATGACCTATGTGTGAAACATAGCAAAAGATCCCCATAACCCCCCCCCTCCCAAAAAAAATCATGTCAATTCATATGCCAAACATCCTGTATATTGTAAATTAAAACTAGATAAAATAAAATAGTAAAATAGATAAATATCTAGGTTTTATGAGGGAGGGGAAGTCTAGTCTCGCTTGTGACTTCATTTGGCGCAAGCCACTTAAGTAAATTAGCATCTGAAGGGGTTTCCATGATTGTACAAATCATAGAAGGTCCCATGTATGCATTTATCATCAAAAATGCTACAAAAAAAACTTAAAAGAAGACGGAGTGGCCACATTGTCTATATGTTCAACCGGTCCGCTTTTCTAATCGCTGACACGACGAATGAGCGCCTCGCAATCGTACGCGATACTCAAACATGCCCACAGAACATGGTCTGCGTCCATTAACGGTTTTCCGTATGGATATTTCGAGATCGGCTAAAGTTTAAATCTGAAGAGCAAAGACCTAAGCAGCCTAAACTAAATGTAAAGCGCCAATGACGTCCAGTAATCTGGAACAACCCAGTAACATCCCAAGCGATTCTTAACTGCGAAAAAAAATCATACCTTTGAACATTTTGTGACAGACAGCATCAATGGATTCGATATGTTGCATATTTCCTGCGCTGCTGTACGGTCTGTTCCGGGTAGCCCCGGACTAGCCACACAGAATATCATCTACTGAACTTTATCCCGGCAGGAAAGCAATCACGCAAGAGCTTCCAGGCACCCGACCTTTCCACTCCACATCCTCCAGAGGAGGCGAGGTTTCTGCAAGGAGAACAGCTTCCGATTTTGCATGTATCCGAAGATACGCTGGACTAAAGGATTATGGGATATGGATGGAGACAGGTTATGCTAAGATCAAGGGAAATACTGTCTACGAATTCACTGTCCCCACGAGTCCAACCTCAGTTTGAAGGGGGCTGCAAAGTGGACAAGTCCAAGCTGCAGGGGCTTCAACTCCTTTCCCGTGATACTTGTATCCATCCAAGTACTCCACATCATTATCCCAGGGGTTCAACCGTTGCCCACGGGTGTAGGATTGCGTTTTATGGGTGTGAACCGTGGAGTCTAGCACACACGCGGGAGAAAAACTGATAGTGGTGGCGACTGACAGTTGACGCGGACCACCCCTCCTGCTAGCTATCAAACGCTGCCTTCTTAATGCGTCAGCGAATTTTGCCAGTCACAAGATCTGATTGCGTGATCAATGGCGGCTCTTATATACGCAGGCGCGGAAAAAAAATATTAACCGAAATTTTTGCCACCTGCACGTCGGCATTGTCCGTGTTTAGAGTCTCGCAGTTGGGTCTCTTTGGTAAAGATTTGAGAATAAGCGCTCTTGAACTAAACAGCTACCTTTATGACAATTGTCTCAATACAACATATGTGCGCGTTTTGGCTCTCTTTAAAAAAAACATTTTTCACAGCGTTCCTACGGACAAACACACTATAAATAATGTAATTTTAGTAGCATACAAATAGACTTTAATTAACTGTATATTATTTTCCATCGATATTGTCCATCGTTCTCGATGTTTTTACACTTTATTAATAAAATAACTCACAAACAGACCATCAAAGCGTTCATTTCATGTATTTTTACATGAAAAGTCATCCCTTTGCCGGATGATAAATAAGACATATTCACCGAGCATTTGATATTTTTTAAATGCCATAGACTTAAGAAGCCTTATGAGAGGGCCTACATCAAAGTCGCTCAACAATTAACGAAGAATTAAGCGTTTCTCAGAAATAATACTTGAAATTTTGAACACATTTACCCACGCATCAAAGTCGCAATTATTGTTGCGTTAAAAATTCGGATCACGTGGCTGAATTCCACTTTTTTCTGCGGGGAACTTCACCCTTCGGATCCACAAAGTTGTAAAAATAGAGCCACTTTCTCGAATCCAGATAGATGCTAACTTTTTCCCCATAACCTTCGACCTTTTTATTATCATACCCCTAATATTTCGGAGTTGAATTTTGATCTTAAACTACGTATTATTGAGATATTTCATAGAATCGTACGACTTTCAATATATAAATACGGTTGATTCTCATGGTGATGCTGACAAGACCTCTTGTTCGACGTAATCGCACGTGCGCATGCGCCAGAGTACTTTCAACGCACTAATTCAAATTCAAATATAGCTATATAGTATTTTCAGAAATTAATTATTATTTTTACAGGACATGCATCCAGGTGTCCTTTAAGGCAATCCGCTAAGCAAATAAGCCTGGAGCTACTCCTATGTTTAGGTTATCTACCGGCGTTATGGGTAAGGTAATTTTTCAAGACAGACGTTTCCTTCTCAGATAAAAGGTATTACGCAAGAAATCCCCTGGACCGATATTAAATCTCGTCTCGAACCGTAAAACACTTCCGACGGATAAAATGTCCACCAGTATAAAATATGTCGTAAAGACTTTAATACTTCCATCTGAAGATACTTGATGGATATTCTTATTTAAAATGTCCTGTAAATAGCAAAAAATCCACATGGACTTAACAAATTACCAATCACGAAAGATTACATCATAAATTACGAACCAATTACTGTCACTCCTTACGACAGCATAATTTTTTGTATATAAATCATCATCAAAGAAGCATTTATGCAAAAAGGTAACAAATATGCTCATTGGATAAGACAAGTTGTTCTCATGCTGCTATAATCTTCTTCTACAATTTATATTTATAATATAGCGTGGGTGAAATATCATCCTCAACGCATCCCACTTCTGACACCAATGTAGCTTGAAGCGGGCAGAATCCGCGGATCTGTTCTACTCTCGGGCAATAAAAGTCATATTATTGTTTTCATCAATATTGACCTCCTAATATAAAGCTTTTGATTCGCTTTTAAATACTGTTGTTCAATATCTCTAACAGTATGCTAACAATAAATAACCATTATTACAAAATAACACGTTAAATCTCGTATATTGGGCATGTTTGAGCAAGCGGTCCGTCATCAAAGTCTCGCAGCTGAACCTACGCCACATTTTCATTGATTCTATAATCGAATGTCTATACTTGGGTTGAATTAATATATTTTTTTTCAAAATTAATATTTATTATCGTTGAAATTGACGTATCCTGGATGAATATCTGCATTGATGCGTCGTATGATTATATCCTGATCATCAAATTGATATCATCCGTTCCAGAGACGATGGATTAGATGATTCAATTAATAAATTAATTGAGAAATACTTGAGGCTTATTCGATAATTCCAAATCATGGAAACGAATATAAATACACCAAAACCATGCTAATTACTCATCTTTTAAATGGACCACAAGACGAATGGATGAGAAAAACAATCGAATCAACATAGAGATATTTTTTTCAAGAAATGGATCCAAAAATTAGCTTGATAATTAAAGTCATATCAGCATAAAAAACTTCATAAAAGTGTGTGTCTATAAGTAGCTTAAAATAACCGCTAGACCCGTGGCGCGCCTATTTTATTATATAATACACAAACACATCTTATGGCTAATATTTTTACATCTACGGAGTCTCATGCATATTTTTTATGGAAACCAATTAATTGTAATATATTTTATTGAATTTAAACAATTCACACTACTGTTATACTACCGATAATATCCACCCCAAAGGTCACTTGCACTTGTTAATAAACTAAATATTAAAAATAAAAACTATGGATGACATGACTTTCTATAGCGTTCTATTTCTATAACTTGGACCCTATCTCAACGCTATAGAAGGGATTACTATAAAATTTTGCATAATATGTGTAAATCATCCTGTATTTTGTTTAATTTTTTTCTGAATGGGACATTTTCAGATTTAAATTTGTTTCCTAGTATTATGTACTCTAAACTGGGACTCCATCCAATAAGCATTAAATTAATATATTTTTATTTAACAAAATATATTATTATATTCTTGTTGCTCTTGTTATTACACTATTAATTAAATCATTAATAAGTAAAGACATTAAATGTTCTAAATTATGCTGGAAAATAAGTTTTTAATACAAATAAATTATTTGGAGTTGAAGCAAAAACCGTTATTTTTTCTCGGAGCGATAACCATAACCGAACCGATATAAATACTTAGTACTGAATCGGAACAAAAACCTAAATAAAACTGTTCGCCCATATGCATATGTATTACAATCACATCTACACAAAACTCTATACGCATCTCATAAAACTGAAGCCATGAACTGTCTGCGACTTCTTTGGATTCGATTCTCCCCTTTTAGTTCATTGTTTTAGCTATTATTTTATCTATGGACGCAGATCATGTTCTGTAGATATGTTCGAGCATGGTGTCCAATCGCGAGGCGCTCATTTCTCGTGTCATCGTATCGGCGATCCGAAAGGCGGACCGGTTGGGCACACAGACCTTTTGGCAACTCCCTCTTCTTTTACAGAGTTTTTCGAGGCATTTTCTGTGATAAATATGTACACGGGATCTTCTATGATCTTTACAATCACGGCAATACATGGCCATTCTTCATTGTGTAAATACTATCTTGGAATATCTTCAGATATCAATATCCGAGGGCGTTGATCACTCCCGACAATCTCATATAAGTCTCGAAATATGTCTTCATAATTCCACGCTTATTTAACACAATTTCAATGATCCTGGGAATAAGGCATGTTTGAGTTGTATTATAAATATACACGTACAAAAAAAATCACAAAGTGATTTTGCTTGTTCCGCCTCGGCGCGCATTATTTCCTTCCTCTCCTTTCCGTCCCGATTCTACTCCACTTCAAAAGGGTTTCACGAGACGATGATTTCCACAAATTTTCTTCTCAAAGCCCTTAAACGTGAAAAATCTGAAATACGGAGGAAATTGCTTAAATACACTCGCGATTTTTCTCTCCAGTCCTCGAGTCCCGATTGAACTCGATTGCAAGCCAGATGACAAAGAGATTATTGAAAAATCGCGGTTGGCAACTTCGAATAAGTCCCACAAGAGCCCCGCGAGGGTTGAACAACTTTTTCCCGGTGAAAAACCACGCATTGTCACATTTCCACCCCCTCAATCTATATTCGCGACACGCATCCGGATGTATATCCTGAAATATGTCGACATTTATTATTTGATACATCTCCGAAATGTTGTTATCCTTAAAGTCGCACCGCTTTTCCTCCAGTTCTGAAGATCCGCAGATCGAAAATTTAATATTTCACCAGATGTCGACGCGGAAGGCAAAACCATCGGCAGTGGGAGGCTGTGAATTTGGGCGACGAAATGTGTGATTTTTTTTTTGATTTCCGCTTCATATTTGCAGAGTGGCCATGGCTTATTTTCCGTCTCGAATGTGTCATCGTAAAATCGAACGTAAAGTGTGAACATTTTGCGAATGGCCTAATACGCTGCTTTTTACTGTTTGTCATGAAACGTATTTTTTTATCTGAACACCTTATTGTTTGCTATTCAAGGCTGGAAGCCTTCATGCCCTGATCCAAAAACAGCAGAGAATCAATACGATCTGATCAGGTCCTCGCATTCTCATGGTCACTCGTTGCTCCAAATCATCAATGAACCTCCAATTATACAGGCACAAACGTACGACGTCTATGTCTACCTGTCTTGTGTGAGTCGGCATCCACGCTACATGTCCTGCCTAATACAGATGACAGATTAGGACGAAGCTGGTAATTGTTGCTTCGTCATACATGTCCATGATCTCTCGATTGAACTTCATGGTTTCGGATTCTGAGGTCTTGTTCTGGAATGGTCCGAAAATCTTTCCCAAACTCTTCCTGTCCCGAGTCTGGCAACCCGAGACGTAAAGTGCCGCAAACGGTCATAGTCCATGTTTCATAATTTAGACACGACATCGATGTTGTCATCAAAGTCTAATTGCTTCCAATGCGATATTAAAAAGTAGCGGGGGAAAGGCATCTCCCTGTCTTTTTTTCCTGTGGGAGGGGAATCTTAGAAAGACACCCATTCTGGATAGTGTGGGATTAACGATTATCGATTAACGATTAACTCGTTCCTGCCCATTAAATTCCTCCCTTGTCCTCCTCTTACGTAGCATCCATGCCCAGTGAGCACTTGAGTCAAGCGGTAGGTTGTTTCACCGTGTTCCCGGGCCCTCCACCGACTTATGACCGGGATAAGTCGATGGGTCTATCTTCCCTTGCTGGACTAATCCCATCTCCGTTGCCAAGCTTCCCTCAGTTTCTGGTCATGTTCATTGCAATTTTTAGCATCTTCGTATTCCAATGCCCTCTTCTTTGCCTGGAGGTCCCAGCGGGGATATTCCAGCGATCACCAGCACCGCATCTTTGTACACTGTCTTGTACGTCTTTCTGTTGGCGTCGCGTCTGAGCGACTCGTGCCATATCGGGGCTCCGTATAGAAGGATCGAGTCATCTCCCTGTCTGACACCAATGGAGCGTACCACACTGATCCATTCAGTTACGCACATCCTCGATAACCTCACCAGTTTAACTGGGATCCCCATCTCCAACAAAGTCTTCTAAAGTTTTTCCCATTTGATGCTGACAAAAAAAATGCAAAATCATAGAAAATGTGGTGGAATTCGACACCGTATTCCCACGCCTTCTATGAAAATAGTTTAATGACAAAAATTTGGTTCACAATAAACCTGGTAAACTTTGAAAAATTGCTCCAAGATGGGCGATAACCCTCCGATCAGAAAAAGTCGTTGACACTTGATAAAATATCTTTATATGTAAATCTGATGTAAATGTATCTATATTTTATTCCTACGCCATAAACAGATTGTACATGACTTATCACAACGAATTTCAAATTGGAAAATTTACCCCTAAGTCTCCATACATTGCTCTTCAATACACAATAATAAATATATAATAAAATAGGCAAACTACCGGTCTAATAGTTACTTAGTCTGAGCAGATTTAATTCTCCAGATTAACAGCGACATCTTCCGTCTCTCTTCAAGTGCAATGTGTTATTTTAGCAGCGCCATCTCTTATGGCCCTGCGGAGACATTACACCTGCATGCCGACCAATCGTTTCGGGTTGGGTAGTGACGCGCAGGAGGCGGGAGAGTTGTTGGTTAGCCTTGGATGCGGGAGGTCGTCCTTCCTGCAGCCAAATCTCTCTATCGTGTGGAATAAATAGTTATTTATAGAAGAGAGTATTTCTATTCGACGCCTGTATAGCTACGTAGAGACTACAAATTAAGTTACATATTTTTTATTTTAATGTCAAGCAATATATCATGGCGTTATATATTGAAGTGAATTTAAAATATATAATAAAAAGCGATTCATTATTATACAATATTTCTGCATTGACACCGTTGCTGCTTTCATATTTCAATAATACCCAATAATGTTCCCCACAAATAAATCCTTTCAGTCCTTATTTCAGTCATTCTCCTTATTTGATTGGCTGCGGTGATACATGAAAGCAATTTTTGTATCGTGCATTCCATTCAAGCTAATTAAGTATAAGGAGCTTTCGTATCGTATAGAGACACAATACTAATCGCATTACAAACATGCCAGCAAATACGACCTCACATGAGTCTGCTACAACAGCAGACTATAAGCCTCTTAGTCAAATAAGTGTGAACGTGAGCAAACTCTCACCATTGAGTGCAATTCGAATACTAGCACGTTTGTAATGTCTCTATAATTCAAATATGTATTTTAATGAAGATAATTCGATGATTTGCAGTAGGCGCTGGCGTGATGGGTCGTAAAAGGCCACTCCTGGCCGGAGGACCCAGAGCGTCAATGAGCCCTACCAAAAGGACTGTAATGGGCCTGTTGGCGAGGGCGCGAGCAGCTCAAGCCAAGCACCTGCCTTCTGCAGCCTTCAGGCCAGCCCCTGAGTAAGTAAAACATCCATAATCAATATATTTAATCAATCAATATAACGTCTGGGTATGTCAGCATCATATGATGCTGACATACCTTAACATTCTTATATTAATGGTCATATTGAATCATCCCGTAAATAATAGCATATTCACTAGGTATGTGATAAGATAAATCGGTGGATATGAATCATATTAAAAAATTATTCAATAGTGTGTGAGTAAAATTTAACCTTCAACCAAAAAGTTCCCGAAATAAGACATGTTTTCCTTTGAGAATTGCATCAAACCACTAATGCAACGAGTTGTGAATAAACTGTGTAAAATTTAGTTAAAATGGTAGGTCATGCCATCTAGACTTGACATCATCAAAAGATCTGACACCATTGAAATGTCACTTCTATGTGCATTCCAAAATCACATTAAAGATGATGTATAAAGAGAACAATATTTATTATTTAGCTCAAAACCAAATAGATTTGGTTTTTAAAATGGAATTATCCAACATATTTAAATAAAAAGTACAAAAACTATCATCCACGTGGTACGCTTTGTTATGCTACATAAATATTATAATGAGGTTGAAGGGATGCGCTTTTAATGTAATAAAAATCTTCCCTGTCGTAAAGGAACGTCAGCGCTTCGAGACAAGGAATAATCGTGCGTGGATATTTCCCTGCAAAGGCATATCCTGAGGGAAGGTAAAAGACTAATATTCAAGTACTGAAACTACCCACAAATGTTTTACAATAAAGAGTTCATTCCCTTGGGATATTTTGCAATGTCCAAAAGCCGTAGATAAAAATACCCCCATATAACTTTGGCGTGCTCCCCGTACACGTGAATTTTTTTCGCTCGCATATTTGCACCATTTTTCTGTATCTCTATTCTGTTTGTCGCTATTTGGACGTAAATTCACACAAAAAGAAATACCGTAAGGTTTAATGCCAAAGGCAGTGACGTATGGCGTTTTCGGCTGGCTCTGAAGCAACTTTTCTCTGGAGTCCCCTAAAGAGAGAATATTAGGAGAATAAAAAATGGCCTCATTTATCCATCAAGGATATTAATTTTCAACTTTGAAGATATTTCAGGTGGAATTCTCTTCGGTGTGCATTTTTTTTTTTCTTCTTGACTTCATTTCATTGCATACTATGAAGAAAGTTTTACAAGAGAAATGGTTCGGCAAATTTATCACCTCCATTCCCAATTGATCATATTTTTGTAATTATTTTAGACATCTTATTATTAATTGATCTAAGAACTTTATTCTTCAACAACTATACTAAATGGTTCATTTAGTTCTAAATAAAAGTCTTTCGGCAAATAGATCATATAATTTTCTTCTTTCGGGCGTTAAATCACACGGTCTCGGTGGCCAGATCACATCACCGCCGCGCGAGATAACCATGCCCCCAAAATGCTAGTGCTGAATGTCCATCGTGGCATGCGTTGATGCTGAGGCTGCTTATCAAAACAAAAACGAAGAAAACCGATCCGATCTGTCCTTCTGCTTCAAATAAGTGTTTCACTCTCTGACGCCCACCCATAAAACCCCAGGAGGGCAAACCTACGCTCCTGGGTAACAGTCAAAACCCTAAGATAATTATGTGGAATAGAAGTGAGAAAAAATAGCCTCTTCGATTTGCTCATCAAACGCTGCTGGGTTAGCCCAACTAATATGAGTAAGGTGCGTGGCTTATCCTGTGCTGTGTATGAAATGTGGAACAGCCAATTACAGGAGAAGTAGGAGGATTCTGTGCAAAAGGCGACACCAATATCTTCAATAGCGTAGGCCACATAAGGGAGAATGGCGACTATGCGACTAGGTACTACGAATGACCACAACCAATACAAGCACCATGGCTAAGGGGGGATCCCTGCAGTCAGTCCGTCATCTGCTGTAGCCCCCTTCAAGCTGAGGTTGAACTCGTTTTATTGATTCCCTGGTATTCCTCGCGAAGTCTCGCCTTCTCTGGAGGGCGTGGAGAGTAAAGGTGAGTGCCTAAAAGATATAAAAATGATAAATGAAAAATAATTACATAAATATATATATATTGTACAGGGTAAAAAGTGATGCAGCAAAAAATGGTGCGAGCCCACTAATTGTTAAAAACTGCTATAAAGTGCCTTTATGATCTTGTGGAGATCGTAAAAAGCCCCGGGGATGCATTTTTTCCCAAAACGTTTACAAAAAATGCCCTAAAATTAGAGGGAGTTACTACAAGATTCCCGTGTCCAACCGGTCCAAATTTGGGACCATTGACGCATCAAAAGAGAGAGAGCCATGCCCAGAACATTTCCACTAAACATGGTCTGCGTCCATGAACGGATCTCCGCATGGACACTTCAAAATTGTTGAAATCCTACACCTTACCAACGAGGTCATAAATCGCCAGAGATCCAGTGATCCGGGATGACTCAGCAAAATCTTAGGCGGTCCCTAACTAAGCCTAACCGCGATGACGGAGACCGCCACGCGCATCTGAGACGTCCATCTCTATTGGGATTAACCTGTCATCGAGTACAGGGATTTTATCATTTTCAGCGAGGAATTTTGTACCCCATTTTATTACAATAAGTGGCATTAGCGTAATCTAGCAGCTGTCAGTAGTAGGCCAAACAAAATCAATCAAAAAATCTACTTCACAATCGATCTCTTGTTGTCTGGGGTGTAGTGGTAGACCCACGTTTGATCACATGTTACAAAACTATTAAAAAAGTCTACTCTAGAGGGGAAAGGATGGCGCCTGGAAGCTTTGCGCATAGTGCGCCTGGGGTTTGAAGGCCTGATGGAAGGCACTCTGTGTGACTAGTCAGGGAGCACCCGGGTTAGGACTACACAGCAGCGCACAGGCATGGACTCTGTATAAAGCGTGTCCGAAATACTGATAAGTCTTTCGATCACACCGTGTTCATAGATCCTTTTAATTGATTAGTTTTGATCCGTACTTCGCGGATGAGGCTGGTTCCGTTGCTGGACAAGTTAGATGTCGACCGGCGATTCCATGCTTCCCCCTATTGAGGTCTATTTTGCTGTATATAATAGTAATGGATGGAAATAATATGACCCTGGTGCGTTCTTTTGCTTGTATGTGAGTGTCCGCGATGACCATATGCTTTTCTGGCACAGTGCGGGCACGAGGATAGTGGTGGGTTTCCCCTCAAAAGGTGTTCATAGATCCATTCATCCAAAATTGGACCTCGTCGCTAAATATTGGCGAAATTTGGGTCAACATGAAGTCCTATCTGTGGTCCTTTACTTTAAGTTACTGGATCAGTTGGATTTTATACGGATGCATTTTCAATTTATTATGATTGACGAGAAATTGACTGCCTCTGGTTTTGCCGTACACTCTCGCGCACAGCAGCGATGTTATTAGCAGACCTTGCATTTCGGTATCAATCGTTTTGAACAACTTTAGCCTTACAAGTTTAGACTGTCCCTATTGAAAAACCCTGTATGTCCATATATTTTTAATATTATTTCACATTAAATATTTGATCCTGTCAACCGCTTTCGCAATGAATCAGCCAAATTTCAAAACAGATATTGATATATTCACTCGTTAACGTTGGCAGTGATTGATCGTCATTTTGACGTATGTTAACACATAATAATTGCCAAGTGTCCAGTCTAGACTGTATGATGAATGAGCATCTTCTTAAAGAGTTCATTCACGAATATAAGATCTTGGATTTGGTCGGCGCGCTGTCAGGCGCATGCGCTCAACGATTTACAGTAAATATGCGACTGCGAAAAATATACAGTGTTCCAATTGTCAATTAAGATTATGCATACGACATTTTTGCTTGAATAAATACTGTATTATTATGAAAATATGTGGCCATATTTTATGGAACGTCGTTAGCCGGGCCGTTTTTTATGTATCTTTCCAGGCGCTCATTCCAGATTTTTTTAAAACGGCCATAGTTTTGAACACTGCTGAGTTTCACTATGTTAATTTTATTTTAACCTCAGTATTTTTCTAGCCGCCGGTGGAAGTTATGGTCTCATTTTGTGCTCTTTCGTTACGCCGACGATTTTTGACAGGGTCCCATTTCGTCTGGCAAATTTATGCACGAAAATTATTCAATTTAAAATTTAAAAACACAATTTCCACATGGATGCCGGTGGAATTGTGTGGAGAGCCATCGGACGGGGACGGGAGAGGAGGGACCCCCAAATTATAGACACGATTTGCGAAGCCTTCAATGAAACCTCAATTCCCATTTGTGCCTTTCGCTGATCGCCATTTAACCGCAGACCGACGGAGGTGAGCAGGATGAGAGTTTGTCCACCATCGCCCTAATCACACTTGCTCCTCTTTTTAAAGGTCAGGTTTTATCGCCGCTGGTCCTTTTTATGGTAGCAAATAAAGCCCGGGGTCGGCGCCCGCAATTAGCCCCTTTTATTCTTTAAAAAAAACTAAAAAGCACACGTGTTTTGATTGTCAACCGCTTGTAGTGGGTGTTTTTTTGATTGTCCAGAGGTTGGCAACACTGCCAAACCACTTTTCGTTACGATTGTCCGCGGCGCATAAAGAGCACCAATGGCGCAGCGGTTAAAGTGTTAATTACATCCGCGTATTGTTCGTTTCATCGCCGCTTTTATTTTTTAAATCGAAATCGTAAATTATACAAACATAAAAGCGATAAAACACGGAAAGCGTGATTATCGTTTACTGGCTTTTGGGTGCTCGAGGAGAGAAGCTAAATTGGTACTCATCCTTTTTATTCAGGCATTCTAGAATTAAATTAAAATCTACAAAGCTACCTTTTGATCTACAAGCAGTTAATGTTAACTATTCTTAAATAAACTTCGTCTACCTTCGATACAAGGTGGCTAGGGTTTCGATAAACAAGGCTAATTTTTTAGTGCTTGTTTGATTTTTTTACTGTAGCGTGAGCAATTTACCATCCCCATGTAATAGAACTGTTGATCTGAGCGGATTTAATTCGCCAGATTAACAGCGACATCTTCTGTCTCTCTTTAGATGCAATATGCTATTTCAGCAACAGCATCTTCTATGGCGCTACGGGGACATTGCACGTGCAATTGCCGACTGATCGTTTCTTAAGCGTACACCGTTGCCAATTGGATGGTGACGCGCAGGAGACGGGACTCGGGATGAGAGGTCGGTTGACCTTGGCTGCGGAATAACGTCCTTCCCGTAGCCAGATTTCTCTTTCTCGTGTGAATAAATACTCATTTGGAGAAGAGAGTCTTTCTTCTCGACGCCCGTCCATTCTTATCTATCCGTCCGGCTACATACGATCCGAAAAAAGAACGGACCCGTACGTCAGCGCGGGGAACGGAACATTTTTTACTAAATATTTATTAAATAAAATATGCAAAAAAATGTGTGACCTGTTTGATTTTAGGTTGATTAACCATTTTAATTATCTAAAATAAGAATTTAAAAAATGTTTCTTAATTAATAAAAATGTCGTTATAGCCTTCAAAAAAATATTTTCGCAAAATGGCGACTAATTTTAAATAGTTAAAAACAAAATTTTGACATAAATCTACAAATTCAATAAACAATACAAAGTTATAAATAATAGATTCATATTAAATTTGAAATAAATTAGTGACAAAACCGATGCACCGTTACCGATTAGATTGTGAGAATGTGGGAGTCGGGGAGAGTCGTCGGTTGACCTTGGCTGCGGAATGACGTCCTTCTCGCAGCCAGATCTCTCTCTCTCGTGCTGAATAATAAAATCGTGGGAGCAGGAAGCCGCCCGAGCGAGCCCGCTCCTATGTAACATTATATATTTTCAAATTTCAGTTTTTTTTAAGAATATGTCCTCTTAACAAAATTTCAATTATTTACGGAGTTATAACCATTTTAGTGACGCGGTAAATAAGCCAATCCTACCAGAATGAAATCTTTTTTTAACACGGTTGACATGATATCTCAATTTTAAATCAAATAATTTTTACCAGATTTATATCAAAATTTTATTTGTTACTATATTTAAAAAGTATATAAACTGTAAAAAATAAACCCAAAAACTGACTTTTTTTTTAAAACAGTCGCCATTTTGCTAAAATAATATATATTTATCTTTAATGTATGCTATTTTTTGCCCCTTACACTTTACCAGTTCATATCTTTTTTTTAATTTTATATCTGGTAAAAAAAATTAAAAAAAACTTTGTGTAATATATAATAAAATATCCAAGCTACTGATAGAGTGCCTATAAAAGTTTCATTTTAAAAATTGAGATCATTTTAAATTAGTATCTCAAATCTTATAATAAGAACGCATTTATAACAAAAAATGTGATTGTATACTAAAAAATACATTTTATTGACCATTTTTATTATTTATCCATATATATGAATTTTTTTGTTTGTATGTATATGCTGTATACGCTCCTATACTATTCATCCGATTGCAATGAAACTTTGGGGAATTATTGAACGCATATCCAAAAAGGTTTTTGAATTAGCACAATCATTGTTTGTGTGCGTAATTTGTTTTAAGAGCCCAAAATAGGCAATAAATCTCGTAACTGTACTACTGCGTTTCTTTTCAAATAATTACTACGCATATGGCATTGCAATTCATGCCGATTATTCGCTGATAATTAATAAATATTCAATTCGTCTGAGTATTTTTATGCTTTTAAAAGACAGAATTACACCTTCCATCACAAAGCTATTTGATGATTTTTTTATCTAAATCTTTCCAGGATACGAATACTTCTTATAGCAGAATTCGTAACAAATGGCACCTTATTTATTATAATGTTATCCTCATCGAAGCGAACAAAGTACGCGTGACTACAAAATGGCGTCACATTTGTAGTACGTGTTGTTTAAGCACAATATGTGACTGCCAAACATTGACATCCGTATTCGATGTAATAAAATACAAAGAAACCCATAAAAAGGATCATCAAAGGAGAACAGCCATGTGTGGAAAGCCCGAAAAAATATTACGAATATTGAGAACGTGCTTCATAAGGCTTTGATTTATTGCCATGGATGGATTTGCGAAATGCTAAAAGAATAATGCCGATTGTCAATGGCCTCCTTTACTTTGTGAAAAGTCTGGAATTTTAAAAGCGCACATATTATATTAACAGTATTCCGGAAATTCGACAATAGTTTTTTTTTTCCATACGGTCGTATATCAAAGTTTATTGCCATGGGGTATTGTGTGCGCGCGTAGGTCATCATTCTTAATGATGAACAACGTTCGCAGATACGAACAAAAATAAATTCAAAATAACGATTATCGTCGACAATTTTCAATGCCGATACGTCTAGTGACGTATAATCGGAACGCTCCAGGTTCGATATATGGCATCCCTTGACAGTAATGGCATATCCGATATATTACCTCTACAGCTACTTAAGCTCTACAAACTCCACAAAGTTGTCCGACATGCTCCGCTAATAGTCAGAGGACAGATAGAATAGTCCTTATCGAACACCATATCTATATGTGATCATTTATTTTGCTCGATTCAATTTATTTTCAAATACTCCATGGATTGACTTGATGAATGTGTCAAAAAAAACGGAATAAATATAGATTTATCAATCGGTCAATGGGTCTTGAAAATAATCAAATTGTGCCAATATGCATTTTAAAGCCACCCTAATGCACTCAACCCTAATTAAATCAATAAATACAGCTAAGGATTAGGAGAATTTGGATAACGAGATAACGCGAATATTCGTAAAATATATTTGTGGAATGAATTTTGACATTAATATAATATTTCAAAGAATATTTTTTAGGAATTAGCATAATTACAATTATTATTGATTTTTTTAAAGAATATTTTGTTCATTAATATTTATTTTTATTCCATTTATCTATATATGACATTTCGCCCAGTCATTTTCTTATACGAGCATTTTGATCGAACTTCATGTTTGTGGGGTAAATTTGGATATTAATATAAAATTTAAAAGAATAATTTTTAGGGATTATCACAATTAATATTCTTATTTATTGTTTTTTAACCATTTATTTTTATTTATATTTATTTTCATTACATTTATCTATATATGACATTTCGCCCAGTCACATTTTTATTCAAGCATTTTTATCGCACTTAATGTTTGTGGGGTTAATTCGGATATTAATATAATATTTAAAAGAATATTTTTTAGAAATTATCACTATTAATATTCTTATTTATTGTTTTTTCATTATTTATTTTTATTAATATTTATTTTTATTACATTTATCTATATATGACATTTCGTCCAGTCGTATTCATATACGAGCATTTTATCGTACCTTATGTTTGTGGGATGGATTTGGATAATAATATAATATTTAAAATAATATTTTTTAGAGATTATCACAATTAATATCCTTATTTATTGTTTTTTGATTATTTATTTTTATTAATATTTATTTTTATTACATTTATCTATATATGACATTTCACCCAGTCATATTCTTATACGAGCATTTTTATCGTAATACATGTTTGTGTGGTTAGTTCGGATATTAATATAATATTTAAAATAATATTTTTTAGAGATCATTACAATTAATATCCTTATTTATTGTTTTTTAATTATTATTTTTTATTATTATTTATTTTTATTACATTTATCTATATATGACATTTCGCCCAGTCATATTCCTATACGCCCATTTAGATCGTGCTTCATGTTTGTGGGGTAAATTTGAATATTAATATAAAATTTAAAAGAATAATTTTTAAAGATTATCTCAATTAATATTATTATTAATTGATTTTTAAAATATTTATTTTATTAATATTAATTTTTATTACATTTATCTATATATAACATTTCGCACAGTCATATTCGTATACAAGCATTTTCATCGAACTTCATGTTTGTGGAGTAAATTTGGATATTAATATAATATTTAAAAGAATAATTTTTAGGGATTATCACAATTAATATTCTTATTTATTGTTTTTTAACCATTTATTTTTATTTATATTTATTTTCATTACATTTATCTATATATGACATTTCGCCCAGTCACATTTTTATTCAAGCATTTTTATCGCACTTAATGTTTGTGGGGTTAATTCGGATATTAATATAATATTTAAAAGAATATTTTTTAGAAATTATCACTATTAATATTCTTATTTATTGTTTTTTCATTATTTATTTTTATTAATATTTATTTTTATTACATTTATCTATATATGACATTTCGTCCAGTCGTATTCATATACGAGCATTTTATCGTACCTTATGTTTGTGGGATGGATTTGGATAATAATATAATATTTAAAAGAATAATTTTTAGGGATTATCACAATTAATATTCTTATTTATTGTTTTTTAACCATTTATTTTTATTTATATTTATTTTCATTACATTTATCTATATATGACATTTCGCCCAGTCACATTTTTATTCAAGCATTTTTATCGCACTTAATGTTTGTGGGGTTAATTCGGATATTAATATAATATTTAAAAGAATATTTTTTAGAAATTATCACTATTAATATTCTTATTTATTGTTTTTTCATTATTTATTTTTATTAATATTTATTTTTATTACATTTATCTATATATGACATTTCGTCCAGTCGTATTCATATACGAGCATTTTATCGTACCTTATGTTTGTGGGATGGATTTGGATAATAATATAATATTTAAAATGGATTGGATCAGCCTAACACCCACATCAAGCAACATCAGTACCGACTCGAGTACAATCGCCACAATCCTCGAGGAAATTCGAGGATTAAAACGACAGTTGATCAGCCTTCCTGAATTGGTACGTGATGTAAAAACCATAAAAGAGGAGCTCTCTGACCTCAAGACTGCCTGCGCTTTCAATGGTGCCAAACTTGAGGAGTATGGCCTTAGGCTGGCCGAAGTCGAACGCATATCTTCGGAATATGGAAACATTACTGAAAAATTTAACTCTTTAAATCAAGATATGCAGCGACTGGGCGAAGAGCTGAGTGCCCAAGACCAACGGTCCAGGTTAAATAACGTGGAAATCAAAGGAGTTCCAGTAAGGGCCAGTGAAAATCTGTACAATATTGCCAGTAATCTTAGTGACGCGGTTGGTCATAGCTTTGACAGGTCTCAATTAAACTATATCTCCAGAGTTCCCACCTTCAACTCTAAGGATAAATCGATAGTCATTGGATTTATTAATCGTTACGTGAAGGAGGAATTCATAGCGGCAGCAAGGAAGAAGAAGACTATCACAACCGACTCTATTGGCGTAGCAGGTAGTTCGCAGAGAGTTTTTGTCAACGATCACCTTACTCCGCAGTCCAAGAAGCTAACATAACTTTACATGATTATGACTTAATTGTTCTGACCGAGACTTGGTTGGTGGACGGCATCGTGGACGCTGAGCTATTTGACAATCGATACATGGTGTGGCGTCGAGATCGCGATTATGCTGCTACTTCTGTAAGTCGGGGGGGTGGGGTGCTCATAGCAGCGCGTAGGTCACTCACAGTCATATCGAAACCATACTACCACTCAACTGCCGAAGATCTATGGGTAACTATTACTATAAACTGTCATAAAACTAAACTCCCAATAAACCTCCATATATGTGCACTTTATTTATGTGCTGAAAATCAGGGCAATTCATTTTCACAGCAACTTCATAATTTCTTATTCTGTGTGCATAACATAGTAACTGAGAATCCTTCAGACAGATTTCTTATAATAGGTGACTTCAATATGAGCAATATAGTGTGGAATCCTAGTATTGATAATGATGAGTCATATAGTTCGTATAACTTTCAATCTCAGGAAGAAATTTTCTTCATTGATGAATTGACGCTACTTGGTCTAAAGCAATTTAATGGTATCCGCAATATTTACAACAAAACATTGGATTTAGTTCTTTCTAATGAATCTGTGACGGTAAGTAACGTCAGTGGTGATGCGCTCGTCCCTGTTGATGTGTACCATGGTGCCTTGTCTATCTTAGTTAAATTCACCGTGAACCGTATTCTCCAGTCTGCCCCTAGGCGTAAATATATATTCAACTGCGGAAACTATGAGGCGATTAATGCGGAAATTTTAAGCGCTGACTGGCATAATTTACTGTCGGATCTCTCTCTGGACGACTCTGTTTCCTATTTTTACAACTTTTTTGAAAAATTGAAACTTAAGTACATACCATCTAAAATGATTAAATCTAGTAACTACCCAGTGTGGTACTCTGTCCCACTTAGAAAGGCTATTAAAGAAAAGTTTAAATATTTACGTAAGTTCAAAGTCTATGGTAACTTATCTGACGGTGAATCTTATAAACTATTGCGTGCAAGGGTTAAAAAACTTGAAATATCGTGTTATGTTAATTACATTCGTACTGTTGAAGAATCCATTAAATTACATCCCAAACACTTCTGGTCATATATTAAGTCTAAAAAGAATCTGAATTCTATGCCCAGTAGCATGTACCTGGGTGACAAAACATATAACACTGGCACCGATATTTGTGATGCCTTTTCCGATCTCTTCCGTTCCAGCTTTGTAGATCCTCCACCCAATAAAACCACCATTACTTCATCTACCCAACCGATTTGTGATATTTCTAAAGTGCATATAGATACTGATGTAGTTAAGAATTTACTTCATGCTATTGACCCGTCGAAATCTTGCGGTCCAGATAATTTACCTGGAATTTTTTTACTGAAGTGTGCTGATACTATATCAGTACCTATTACAATTTTATTCCGTAAATCTATCTATGCGTGTGCAGTGCCAGTTTTGTGGAAAAAGGCCTTCATTACACCGATATATAAGAAAGGGGCTAAGACCGATATATCCAATTACCGTCCTATCTCAAAGCTTTGTATCATATCCAAGATTCTCGAGAAAATTATTTATAACCAGGTATATCCTGCTTTAAAGCAGTCTTTTAGCCCTAGCCAGCATGGCTTTCTTAGAGGCCGCTCGGCTGTCACTAATCTCGTACTTCTCAATGACTTCCTGACGGAAACAATGCACCAAAGAGCTCAGGCTGACGTGGTTTACACTGACTTCAGTAAAGCTTTTGATCGAATACGACATGACATCCTTCTCAGTAAACTTAATAACATTGGAATTAATGGTGATTTGTTGAGATGGTTTTCATCCTATATTGATAATCGAACTCAAGCTGTTGTCACCAACAATTACATCTCGGGGTGGGTCCCTGTACCTAGTGGTGTTCCTCAGGGTTCCTTGATTGGTCCTCTGTTGTTTGCAATATTCTTATACGACGTTGATACTTGTCTTACCTCCTCTAAATTATTGTGCTTTGCGGATGATATCAAAGTTTATAATACTATCTCGTCAATGAGCGATGCAATGGCGCTACAAGGGGATCTGTACCGACTGCAGAAATATTGTGATGATCATTGCTTAGATCTTAACCCATCCAAATGTAGTATAATGAGCTTCACGCGAAAGCGTAATCCCATACTCTTCGATTACCAATTGAAAAATGAATTAGTGCAAAGGAGCGATTCACTACGAGACCTTGGGGTGTTTCATGATTCAAAGCTTTCTTTCAATCAACATGTTAACTATATTATTTCTAAAGCTATGAAAGCCCTTGGGTTTATAATAAGAAGCTCTAGTGATTTTCGTCAAGTTAAAACACTGAAAATATTATACTGTAGCCTTGTTCGAAGTCACTTAGAATATGCCTCGCAAATTTGGAATCCTTCTTATGATAAATATACTTCTCGCATAGAAAACGTCCAGAGAAAGTTCCTGCGGTTTATAAGCTATCGAACGCACAATAAATTTGAATCCAGATTTTATGAATTGCACTGTAGGAGGCATCATTTACTACCGCTAGATAAACGACGTATTATCGCTGACGTTGCCCTCTTTTTCAAAATAGCCCAAAGCGAGGTTGATTGTCCGGACCTTCTCTCGAAAATCAGCATAAGAACCTCATCTACTCCTCTTCGCCATAGCTCGCTGCTGTATGTGCCTCATTCAAATACCCACTATAGAAGTAATAGCTACATTCTGCGAACTAGCCACAATTTCAACAAACTTTGTGAAATTTACAATTTTGACCTTTTTAATACTGAAATTAATACAGCAAAACAAGCCATTACCAATTCATTTTTTAGCTTCGGGGCCTAATATGCTAACTTTATAAAAAAAAATTATTATTAGTTATTTTTTTATTATTTCATTATTATTAATTGTGATTATTTATTATTATCAGTTATTATTATATTATTATTATTAATTGTGATTATTTATTATTATTATTATTATTTATGATTATTTATTATTATTGATTATTATATTTGTTTTTATTTATTATTGGATATTACTATTTTTATTGTTATTATTAAACATTATTAATTGTTATTATTATTATTATCATTATTATTTTTGTAAAGATGTATTTAGTGACTTTTCTTTTTTTTTTCTCTCTTTTTGTACTTCGTTTCTATTGGCGAATATCTTTTATTAGCTTTGAGTTGTTTATTGTATTTTTCTACTTTGTATTATCAGCTGTTGATATTCCAAATAAAATAAAATAAAATAAAATAAAATAAAATAAAATAAAATAATATTTTTTAGAGATTATCACAATTAATATCCTTATTTATTGTTTTTTGATTATTTATTTTTATTAATATTTATTTTTATTACATTTATCTATATATGACATTTCACCCAGTCATATTCTTATACGAGCATTTTTATCGTAATACATGTTTGTGTGGTTAGTTCGGATATTAATATAATATTTAAAATAATATTTTTTAGAGATCATTACAATTAATATCCTTATTTATTGTTTTTTAATTATTATTTTTTATTATTATTTATTTTTATTACATTTATCTATATATGACATTTCGCCCAGTCATATTCGTATACGAGCATTTTGATCGAACTTCATGTATGTGTGGTTAATTCGGATATTAACATAATTATAAAAATTATATTTTTTAGAGATTATCACAGTTAATATCCTTATTTATTGTTTTTTAATTATTTATTTTTATTAATATTTATTTTTATTACATTTATCTATATATGACATTTCACCCAGTCATATTCTTATACGAGCATTTTGATTGTCCTTATTTCGAGTAATAATATCATGCTTAAAAGCAAATAAAATATAGAGCAAATATAGACTTATTCACCCTCTATCATTATTGTCATTGAGTATTAAGGAGAGATCCTGTGTAGCTATTGTTATATAAATGCAGCGGAAATTTAGCTATTAATCAAGTGGCTACATGATAGGTGTGTAGGCTTAATAGATAGGCATTCGATCCTCGTGAAGGGCCTGCTGGGTATTTGATATAATGCGATATAACGCCCTGATCGTAGCAATTAATTGCGATACATATTCGCATGTACAAATTCGAATTAACAGTTGACGTAAAATGCGGGAATGCGCTAAATCCGGTGTGTGGCGCGCTGCGGCTTGCGTAAGTGTTATAATTACTTTTCTCAGTCGGATAAATACGCACATAACGCTTTCATAACGAGCCACCCCTTATGATTTTCCGGTCGGGAAAATCGAGATATAGTGACAATAGTACGCGGAGAGGGTGGTATTATTTTTCCCGTCTTGGTTGTAAATGTAAACGATGTTAACAGGGGATAGTTAATCCGTAGAGTCTGGGAAACGGGGGCCTCCCCTTTGTTGTTTCTGTTGATTAAACGAAAATATATTTATTTGCCATTTTTCTGCTCGTCTTCTCGCCGTTTCTTCGCCGGAGAGATTATCATCAGCGCAGGCTGAAAATTAGCAAGACAAATCTCCCGCGTCAATCCGGATTGTAATTATGAGGGACTTTCCCCGAGCCCTAATGTAGCGCTTTGTGCTTGTTCGTTTCATTAGGCGAAATTCGCATGAATTTTTAAATATTAATAACAACGATACCTCAGATCGAGAGAAGTTTATTGTCAAGTGCTACGTGCTGAATACGAAATCATTTGATGCTAGGCATGAGCCCCTGACAATTTTACTACTGTCATAAAGGATTCGGGGAATACCCCCACACCTAAGTCTTTATCATACCTCCCAAACTCCCCGTTGCGGCTCAAAATCATAAATCAATACTAAAAATATTTAATCAAGTGAGAATCAACTGTTGTAATTTATCCTTTAGCAATCGCTGTCATCATATCCTTACCATTAAAATAATTGTCTCCGAATTTGTGGTGTTAAAATAAACAATTTCCATTTACCAAAAATAAATGCAACCATAAACTACAATCTTCTACGACTCCTAAAATTCTTCGCCAGTATCTTTCTACCGCTTGATTTGTGCTATGCGACCATATTGCTTCTGGTCACCCTTACATTCTTCCTATTCTTTATATTTCAATTTACTCCATTCCGTTATTCATTGTATATAACCAGTATATTTATAAATATGCTTATTTTGTATATCTAAAAAATAAAAAAATAAATCTAAAATTTATGTTTTCTAGCTATTTAACAAACAATTTCACCAAACATTTGCCTATTTTCAAGAACAAAAGACGCCATGTTGTATGAGCGTTTCTCAGTAACCTGGGGATGCCGTCCTAAGAAAGTTGTGCATGCAACTTTTTGCTTATAAATTGATCAAATCTTATTAAACTTAAATTTCTTTGATTTAGGAAATATTAAGCATATCCTAAAAATGTTTTGAAATATTATATTAAAATCAAAATTCACCCCACAAACATGAAGCACGATCTAAATGTTCTTATATGAATATGACAAGGCGAAATATCATATATAGATAAGTGTAATAAAAATAAATATTAATAAAAATAAATAATGAAAAAACAATAAATAAAGATATGAATAATGATAATCTCTAAAAAATATTCTTTTAAATTATATATTCATATCCGAATTAACCCCACAAACATGAAGTGCGATAAAAATGCTCGTATATGAATATGACTGGGCGAAATGTCATATATAGACAAATGTAATAAAAATAATTGTTAATAAAAATAAATAATTAAAAAACAATAAATAAGTATATTAATTGTAATAATCTCTAAAAATTATTCTTTTAAATATTATAATAGTATCGAAATTTACCCCACAAACATGAAGTTCGATGAAAATGCTCGTATACGAATATGACTGTGCGAAATGTTATATATAGATAAATGTAATAAAAATAAATATTAATAAAAAAAAATAATTAAAAACCAATAAATAAGAATATTAATCGTGACAATCTCTAAAAATTATTCTTTTAAATATTATATTAATATCCGAATTAACCCCACAAACATGAAGTACGATAAAAATTCTCGTATATGAATATGGCTGAGCGAAATGTCATATATAGACAAATGTAATAAAAATAATTGTTAATAAAAATAAATAATTAAAAAACAATAAATAAGTATATTAATTGTAATAATCTCTAAAAATTATTCTTTTAAATATTATAATAATATCGAAATTTACCCCACAAACATGAAGTTCGATGAAAATGCTCGTATACGAATATGACTGTGCGAAATGTTATATATAGATAAATGTAATAAAAATAAATATTAATAAAAAAAAATAATTAAAAACCAATAAATAAGAATATTAATCGTGACAATCTCTAAAAATTATTCTTTTAAATATTATATTAATATCCGAATTAACCCCACAAACATGAAGTGCGATAAAAATTCTCGTATATGAATATGGCTGAGCGAAATGTCATATATAGACAAATGTAATAAAAATAATTGTTAATAAAAATAAATAATTAAAAAACAATAAATAAGTATATTAATTGTAATAATCTCTAAAAATTATTCTTTTAAATATTATAATAATATCGAAATTTACCCCACAAACATGAAGTTCGATGAAAATGCTCGTATACGAATATGACTGTGCGAAATGTTATATATAGATAAATGTAATAAAAATAAATATTAATAAAAAAAAATAATTAAAAACCAATAAATAAGAATATTAATCGTGACAATCTCTAAAAATTATTCTTTTAAATATTATATTAATATCCGAATTAACCCCACAAACATGAAGTGCGATAAAAATTCTCGTATATGAATATGGCTGAGCGAAATGTCATATATAGACAAATGTAATAAAAATAATTATTAATAAAAATAAATAATTAAAAAACAATAAATAAGTATATTAATTGTAATAATCTCTAAAAATTATTCTTTTAAATATTATAATGATATCGAAATTTACCCCACAAACATGAAGTTCGATGAAAATGCTCGTATACGAATATGACTGTGCGAAATGTTATATATAGATAAATGTAATAAAAATTAATATTAATAAAATAAATATTTTAATAATCAATTAACAATAATATTAATTGAGATAACCTCTAAAAATTATTCTTTTAAATATTATAATAATATCGAAAATTACCCCACAAACATGAAGTTCGATGAAAATGCTCGTATATGAATATGACTGTGCGAAATATCATATATAGATAAATGTAATAAAAATAAATATTAATAAAAATAAATTAGAATATTAATTGTGATAATTTCTAAAAAATATTCTTTTAAATATTATAATAATTTTAAAATTCACTCCAGATAGTTTTCATACTTTTGATGGGTCTGTAAAGAAGGTTTTATACAATGTTTTCAAAGCAGGTCAAACATTTACGCCAAAAACGTATAGGGGTGCGGTAGGGAAACTACCCTTATTTAAAAATGAATGAAATAAATATTGAATTCAAAGTTTTTATTTATTATGTTTTAAAATGTATATCATTAAAATTGATATCTGTTGTGGTCAATGCGTTGAGATTTTACAGAGTTTTAAAGTATCTCACCAAATTGCAGCAGGGAAACTTCCTTATTTGAAATGTGTAAACTGAAGTGACAGTTATTCCGATAAGGGTGAGATGGTGCTCATTTGAAAGATTGAAACCTAATGATAAATAATTGCGTTAAATTTGATTGAATAAATGTGTCGATATACCAAACGAGGCCTGTCAAAGAAAATAGGATTTGAATTATTGGCGGCAACAATATTCAAGCATTTCAGGGGACAATGGCAGATACGCTCGCCGGAAAACGTATTAAATTTGATGACGCCAGCGTACAAAGCCTCGATTAACAACGCAATAAAAGCAGCGCACCAGCTGCGAAGTTCCGCTTATCTTTGTTCGGCGGAGGCTTCTCATCAGATCGTGCCTCAGGTTGTTTCGCCACGTAGGTGGCATTGTTCATACGATTCCTGTTCCTGATAAGGGGTTAACGTGCGGGACAATGGAAACTTTGAGCACTCGAAAACGCCGAGTCCTATATGTGTTTGAGACCTGTCTGCCTGATGGAGAAGTTAGACGTGCCGTTATGTATTGTGCGCCACCCTTAGCGCTGGGGCGCATGTGTAAACCTACACCCCTGCGCTATCGGTCCATCTCTGCCCCGGTTGCATCTCCAGAATAAATTAAAAGCATCGCCGCGAACACTTTTAAAAGTTCGCGGGGTTTGCATGTCACTGGATACCGGAGCAAGATGCATCGGCCCGGCGGTTGCATTTGTCGGGACTTGGGATGGTCGGCCGTCCAGACGTTGATAAATTGGAGCTTCCACGCTCGAAGGATACTTTGACCCCAATTTATCATGATGAAAATAATTGGGACAAACAATCCATGAACCACGGCAGTGAATTCTGCGGTGAGAACAGTAACTGTCTGACCAAAACCATTCCGGCGAGTTTTGAGACAAGGGGGATTTATAACCCCGGCTGGAGTTAATCAAATAAGATTTCATCTTGCATTATTCACAGGACCATTGCGAATTGATTTACATTAAAATTATAAATTTGTGTACAGGGTGTTTTGCACATGGACCGACAAAAGTTTTTTGGGAGTTAAAAGGATCATTTGTTAAGTTGCCCTAAGTGCTAAGTGAAGTTTTGAAAAAATAGGGCACGTCCTCAACAAGACAAAGAAATCCATTGGTGTCAGATCAGGGATCGTGCGAGTCATGAAATAGGTCACGTCCAAAAACAACAAAAAAAATCCAGTGGTGTCAGGTCTGGAGACCGTGTACAGAATAGCCACGGAATAAGGCCGCTAAAAAAAACTCACACGACAGAAGATCAGAGCCGCAACTAGGGTATGATACGCCCGTGGCAAGAATCTTAATTGCGCCCCCCCCCCAAAAAAAGGAAAAATTAATATATGCAAGCATACTTTTAGACTCCCGAAAATGAGTCATGCAATAACGCTGTTCATCTGAATAGATTTAATTCACTAGATTTACAGCGACATCTTCCGTCTCACTTTATGCGCAATGTTTTAATTGCAGCGCCATCTTCTGTGGCACTGCGAGCAAATTTCATATGTAAAAATGACAAGATCGCTTCTTGTGTGTACATCGTTGCCGGTTTGGTAAGAAGCGGGAGTCGAGAAGAGTCGTAGGATAGCCTTGAATACGGGAGGGCGTCCTTCCCGCAGCCAGATCTTTCTCTCGTATATGATACAGAGGTTATCAAAGCATTATTTCTTCACCTCATCCTATTCACCCGGTTACATAACGATCTGAGAGAACGAACCACGACGGTGTTGGTGCTGACGAAGCAATATAAGGAGATGATACAGCGAGGGTCGAAACACTTTTTTTCGGGTGTCCGAAAAAGACTAATCGGGTCGTCACTTAAAATTTTATGCATCTCGTCTTAAGTACTTGTTTTCAACCTTTTTATTGTATTATATATTTGGATAAGATAAGATTTGAAATGCTGCGAAGACGATATGCAGACTTATCTGGCGCAATGAACAAGTATTATCTGTAAACAAAGACGCTGGGGAACCCCATGCAAGATACCGAAAATGACTCCATAATACTGTTATGCATTTAGAGGAGAATGGTCAAGTAAAATAAAAACGACGAGCAACTCTCTCAATAGGGTCGGTATCCTGCGTTTTGCGCCCCAAGCCTAGTTGCGCCCGTGGCAGGCGCCTGCTTTGTCACGCGCTAGTTATGGCCCTGGGAAGGATATAAATTAGAGAACTTTTTAAAACTAAACATAGTCCAAAATAGCTGTTAGTTTTGTAACGTTTATGCGGGGATGCTCTCAGGGGCAGAGTCGATGACGAATGGATGGAAATAGACGGGCGTCGAATATAAAGACCCTCTTCCCTAAATATTTAAATAACTATTTATTCCACACGAGAAAGAGATAGATATCTGGCTGCAGGAAGGACGAACTCCCGCAACCAAGGCTAATCGACGACTCTCCCGACTCCCGCCTCCTGCTCGTCACTACCCAACCAGCAACGGTGCACGCGCAAGAAACGATCCGTCCTATTTAGAAGTTGACATTTCTCATTCTTGTTGACTGTATTTTATTTTTCATTTTAATATCATGTATGCCAAATTATTTATATTTGTAATTGTATTTATATTTGTAATAATTTGTACAAAAATCTAAAATCCACAATTATCTAAAATTTGGATTTGATATATTTTTTAAATGTAACGTAAATTTAATATAATGTTGCCTTGACGGACCCCACCCGCACGCAAACTTGCGGTTAAGAATATCTCAACGCATTGAGGCGCAGCACGTAGATTATAGTCCCAATCAACGAGCCGGCTGCAATGAACGATGGAACACGTTTAAGACTTAATTCGTTTAAATCCTACAAACTTATTGAGTGTTGTCTTACATACATTCTGCTTAGGAATTAATATTTAAAACCACTGTTTTTTCAATTCAAATTAAAATAAAATTGGCTTTAATATATAATTTTATTAATATGATAAAAATAGTTTTGGTACAGAAACTGTGACCTAAAATCTCATTTGAAACTAAATAATTGATTGAAATGTTAGGGTTGAGCATTAGAAGAAAACAACTTTCACATTAGTATTGGCACAAAACTCCCAAATGAAATTGCGAAACAAATTTGTAAAAGTCAAGTCCAACCCCTTGATGTCGTTAATAAAAATTTTGCAGGATAATTGTAATTTATCTCGGATTAATTAACGATGGCTTTCGAATTCCAAAAGAAAGTATAAATATCACTCGCAAAATAAAATATACGGCCTTTCAATAAGAACGCTCAATTTTTAAACATAAATAAAACAAGTTATGTGTAGGATATTGATTTAATTTTTATTTTATTTGATAGCATATTTAATGGCAATAATTATAAAATATAATATTGTTCAAATATTTACCGCAACTTTGCTTGGTGATACATATTCGCGATGTTAGATTTTCGATGACTTTGTCGCATAAATCTGACTGAATTTACTGGATGACGCTCATTATGTTGACTTTGTGCCCTCAAATCGCTCGTGCATGATGTCCATCGTGGCATGGGCTAAGTAGCATTGTCCTGTTTGAACCACATATCGCCGATGTCCATATCATCTACTTTAGGTTACAATAAATTGCTTATAAATACATCCATTCATCCAAAAATGGGCCTTATATAAATTTTAATTAACAAGAAAAATAAGTAATTTTAGACTTAAATGTAAACGAACGACGCGTTTGAATTTTGTTGTTTGTTTTAGGCATTTTCCGCATTGACAAATTTAGCCTTCGAGTAAACAGCTAAGTACTGCGAGGAAACATTTTGTTCGTTCATGATTTTGTTTTTTGAGCTCATTACGCGGAAAACAAAGAAAATTCGAAATTCGCGTGAAAGCAAGCCCCGGCGATGGCATAATTTTGTTTTTCATGTTTCAGGAAATTACATTTCTTAGAGCCCTATTCGCTTCATAGGATAATTCTCTATCCCCTTGTTTCAGATGTTCCCAATCCCATTACGTATCGCATCCTTTTAAAGGGTCTTCGGATTTTCCGACGAGCTACACGTGTGGATCCTTCCACTCTTCCTGTCGGGCATTCGAAAATATCAGACGTATTTATGGATCAAAATTGCGTTTAGAGCGCCTTTTGATCATTTTGATCCGACTAGGAACCAGAAATAGAAACAAAGTCAATTTTGTATACAAGTGGCGCAACGTCTTTACGGATAAAAATGTAGAAATCTGTCTATAAAAAAATAAATCATCCAATCACCTCGTCTCATGACCTGTCCACTGTATTATTTTATTGATTTTCTTAACTAAATATTTAAATTATGAATCATTCCATGTCCTTTGAATTTTGTAACGTTGAGGCGGGGACGCTCTCAAGGGCAAAATCCCCGGATGGTTCCCCGCCTCCACGGGAGATCTGGCTGCAGGAAGGACGACCTTCCGCATCCAAGGCTAACTGACGACTCCCGCCTCCTGCGCGTCACTACCCAACCGGTAACGGTGCACGCGCAAAAAACAATCGATCGATATGCAGGTGCAATTTCTCCGTAGGGCCACAAGAGATGGCGCTGTTAAAATAACACTTTGCACCTGAAGAGAGACAGAATATGTCGCTGTTAATCTGTAAAATTAAATCTGCTCAGATTAACAGCGCTACTATGTGGGGATAGTAAATCGCCTACGCTACACTAGGTTCATCCAGAAAGTAAAGTTATAGCATTCAACACTGTTCTCTAATTCACAAGTTTGTCAGAAATCGCTGATAGTCTCCCACTCCTTGCCTCGACGTGAGTATCAATATGCCCTGTTCTGAACAACCCAACTTATTTCATGACACGCTGTCGACTCATCAGTGGTTCTGTATTGTTTTGCAAAATCTAAAAATGGATGACGATGTAGGTCTCGCACAAGCAGGAGGTGGCGGGAGCGCGCGACGACCTCTCCAGCGGAGGAATTCACTGTGACTTAATAAAATGACCGACGGATACGCTGGACCAACCAAACTGACCGTTAAGATCCTCCCTACGTGCCAGTTGCGCCAACTTCGTAACAAACAAAAAATCCCCCGGTGTCAGAACCCCTTGTAACCCTACTTAACATGATCTATGTCATATATCAAAACTATCAGAACAAGTTAACCAAATTTAATCCTATTGATACAAAGCGATGTCATTATCATGCCAAATCTTCAAAGCCCATTGATATTAAACCCGGATCCTTTCCAATATAATTATCCAATGCCATCATTTGAGGATATCTCTCAATTTAACGAATTAAACGAATTAATTCCGTATTAATTTCCGGCCAATTTACAATAATTATTAGAAAGTCCTAATGCTTAAAAATGGCTGTTAGAAATCACTTACACACCGCCCCGGGTCTCTCGCACCTTCACTAATTACAAGCCTTTCAGCGCAAGGATAACTTCATGTTCTACTGGCTCTATTTCCGTTTCTCTTTCCACCCCAGCTTCCCACCCCACCGAGCTGCCACCCACGGTCTCTCTAGCCTACTCCTACATCGAACGTTCAACCCTTTTACGATTTACTATAACACAATTTAAACTTTTTATAAGCAAAGTGAATCGAAGTAGCTATGAAAATATACGACGCCGTGAAATATCTTGATTATATTCCACCTACACCAATATTTTTTTATATAGAGTCTTTCAATAGGGACGCTTGAAATTTGTTGTTAGAGCAACGGTATTGAGGCGGGGGCGTTCTCAATAAAGACTCTTTTCTCTAAATAACTATTTATTCCCCACGAAAGAGAGAGAGATTTGGCTGCAGGAGGGACGACCTCCCGCAGCCAAGGCTAACTGACGACTCCCCCGTCTTCCGCCTCTTGCGCGTCACTACCCAATCGGCAACAGTGCACGCGCAAGAAGCGATCCGTCGGTACGCAGATGTAATGTCTCCGTAGGACCACAAGAGATGGCGCTGTTAAAATAACACACTGCGCCTGAAGAGAGATGGAAGATGTCACTGTGTCGTATTGCATATTTAATGCCATTAAATATTTCTTCAAATCAAATAAAAATTGATTAGATATCTCACATATAACTTGTGTTATTTACATTTTAAAATTTAGCGTCCTTGTTGACAGAGCCCATATAACATAACAGAACTTTGGCATCGATCCATTAATTAAGACCTGGAAACACAATGAAATCGCATCGATTACACGGCGCAGATGAAGTTTTTAGCCAACGCAATGCAATGTTGTTGAGATCCTGAAAGGTTTCTTCCGCTTGCATAAACAAGAAATAGCTCATAATTAAGTGCAAAACTTTGAGTTTGAAAGCTTGATGTGCAGCAAAATAGCGGCATCGAATTTCATCGATATACGTCTAATAGCACATAATATTTTATAATAATTTTATAAAAAATATCAAAATAATGAGCTTTTTTAAACGAAGAAAGCGATTTTTTGTCAAAATTATAAGCTTATAAAAGCGCCATGGGGCAAATTGGTCTGAACGAGACAAAAAATGAAAGGCCAAGTGGCAGTCGATCGAAAAGAGATGGAGGATCGCTTCATCGTTTCTAATCTCACTGTCGCACACAAAAGCGTATAAACACGCTACGCGCATGCGCCGCGCCGACTCTTTTTATATATTACACAAACACTTTTAGCTATCAATTTCCATCGTTTGTAAAATGAAATGGGATTAAATAGTGAGGAGGAAAGAATAAGGGAAGGATAATTATTTGCGGTATTTAGCACTGGCTTAATTTAGCATAAATTCTGTCTGCATTTACGCACCATGTTCCCAATTTGTAGCATTTATTTTACGCCATAACGCCAATTTATGAGCAAATTTAATTATCTATGGGGATGTTTATAATTAGCTTTAATCGCACACACAAAGCCTGCTTACTTATAAAGTCGACGCCTTGTTTTAATTGTAAACAAAATTTAAGCCCCATATTTCAACACGTAGTCTTAAAGATTTTGCCCAAACAGGGGAGGCATTCGGAGTTCATTTTTCATCGTTACGGGCTTGATTTCGCGAAACTTCCCTTTTAGAAATCGAAACAATGCATCCGATGCAGCAGCGTTCGCTTGTATACAAAAAAAAGATGAAATTTCAGGTGTTTGGTGGGTGGGTTTACAATTTTTCCGGGGTTTTTCAATTTCCCCGCGGCTTGGCATAATGGAGACACTTATGGGGTCAGAAACCGCCCGGATATTTTGCTACGTTTGTGTGTAGTTCACAAACTTGGGGTCGTTACCGGCTCGAACGACCTACCCTCATGCAGCTCCGCTTCCTAACGGCGCTTATCGCAGGGCCGGATTTGACCTCAAAATTTAGCGCCCTATCGGTCGATATAATGCCCGCTTTTGGATAGACCAACCCTAGTAATTTCATTAGATTCAAAATAAAATTACCTATAAAGAGGGTCGGATATGGCTTTACTTTGTAATAAAATACTTTCATGAAAGGGCAATATTGTGGAGTTGTCCACAGGCGCTGAAAATTCGACTTAAATCCAAGAATAAAGAGCACAATAGGGTCCACATTATCGTTAATAGTGCATTATTATCCTTATCTTCGTCGTTGCGGCTTGTGGATCGCGTTGTTCGCACGCAAAAATGCGCTTGAGAGTACCTCAGCGCGATGCGTGATCGATTTAAATCGATCGCAGCGCGTTCCATAGACGATGGTTCCGACCAACGAGTCGGCTGCGATGAACGACGGTACACATTTATGATGCATAGATGATCAATAAAATGTTTAACAATCGACAAAGCATATTTATAAAGAGACTTCGGGGTCATAACTAGGGCATGGGCGCAACTGGACTTGGGGCGTAAAACACAGAATACTTACCCGGTCAAGAGTTACGCATGGTTTTTATTTTACTTAACCATTCAACTTCACATGAACTCTAGCATCTGATTGCGAGCCACTCATTCGTTATATCAGCGGTCCGAAAAGCGGACCGATTGAGCATACAAACTTTATAGCCATTCCGTTCTCTTTTAGGACTTTTTGCGGCATTTTCTATGATCTGTACTATCACGGAAGCAACGTAATGTCTATAAACACTTTCTATCGTGGTATTTTTTTTACAACAGTAACCATCGTCTATATATTGGATCAGATACTTTTGGGACTATCGTTGTATATTATTTTAAATCAAATATTATAATTTAATATATTGCATTTATAATAATAGAATAACGAGCCCTCGGCCGTCTTAGATAATATGTGGGTGCGGAGATCCCACTCCGCATTACACTGGTGTCAGAAACGGCTAATTGTTAAGATGATCACGCCAGTCCCAAGCATTTTAACGCACAACAAAGAATTTTATTTGATATTAAATGCTAAAAATACATCGTCCATCACCATAAAGCAAAAATATTCGAGTCCACCCTCTAAAATAAAAGCGAAATCTTCAGTTAATTTTCTTAATCGCATAATAAAAATAATAGATCGACCCTTCCGCGGCCTGTTTCTCTTTTTTTTTTCGGAGATTTTTGCTCCGAATATTCAATTAAGCTTTCCGCATAAAGGGATATTGGAAAATGGTTTCCCTCGTTAATATCCTCGATTTCCGATTATGGCCTATAATTTTATATGCACGTCTATATAGAATATTTAATAAAAGTAATGAAACGAGAAGATCGTGCCCTGCCATTATCGTCGGCACGTCCCCGAGGCATTAGTGCTATCGCTTTTAATATTCCCGAGCCCTTCGAATACCATCATGGAAACATCATGTTTACACGGAGTCGAGAGCAGGGTTCAAGCTTTTTTAATAACCAAATCTCCATTCGTGCCGCGACGAGACGCTGTGACACAAAAAATGGGCCCAACCTTTCCTCACCGATGATGTATTTACTACACCTCGACTCTAATAATGGGAATATCTATATGAAATATAATAGATACGGACTTCAAAATTTTTGTATTCCTCCGTAATATAATTACGAATCACATCAAAGTATTATAGTATATAAGTATTCATCTGCAGCGACGGAAATAAATAATTTGTCGGGAAATCGGGAATTTTGCGTGTCACATTGATGGTGTTATATGAAAATGGGGCCTCATGCAGTCATCAACTCGAACTAGCATTTTAATATCTGATGATGATACCTCCAGCAAGTGTGGAGGCTGTGTGTTCATTTTCAGCAGCAGGTACCTGGCTACCAAAATCAGATCCAGACTAAATGACGAAATACTCGATGCTTTAATGTTACTTCGAGTATATTTTTAAAATAGTATTTGAATTTTTAAGTGTTTTATTTATCTATTTTTGAAATTGTATAAAATTCTTTCGCCTTCAAATTATTTTTTATGCAATACAATTCCGAAATCCCGTTTTATCCAGGAAATTCGTCTGACTTCGTTGCCTTCGCCACTGTGATAGTCCCCGACTGTCGGCTTTTTCGGTCGCGGAGATCGCACTGGATGGTCATTAGAAGCACAACATTCCTTACCATAACACCACCTTTTGAATGAGAATATGATTTACTCGCATTTTTTTCAACGTTCTACTATTTTACATTTTGATCGGCTCGAAATGCTTGAACATTGCCCTATATTTTATCAAAAAATATACAATGGACGTCGTTCAGATTTTTGACAGATGTGCAAATATCATTTTTTGACAACGCAGAATATTCCGCGCTCCAATTTTACGCTACACAATGCAAATTCCAAGCCACGCTCGATCGAAATGCATCCCGCCATATATATTTATTCCAGGACAGGTAATCTGGAAAATGGTTTCCGGCAAATGCCGAAATGACGTATGATATCATGGATATAGAGTAACATGCTAAAATTTCAGCGGTGTCAGATACAGACATCAAAATTCAGACCGCTACACTGCTGCGAACCGATTCACATTAAAACTATAAAGGCTACATGGGTATATCAATAAATGAGCCTTAACACTGTCGATAGCACACATTATATAATAATATTGCAATAGAAATAGAAGCACGCCTTTAAAAATGTAGCGCATTTGGGAATATTTAGACGTGTAGGGGTACCTTTACATCACGAGCGTATGATGAGATGCCACACACTCTCGATATTGACGATCTGTAATCGAATGCTCTTACTTCATTTATTCTCCTGTTTTCGCACAAAACAGATGGAATTGAAAGCTCCTCAATAGAATTCCGTTACAGGGATACCATAATTCCAATTAATGGCGCATTATTAACATGATAGCATTGTAATGACGTACTGCTTTTGATATTTCCCATCAACGGTATCAAATGAAGCATACATGCGCCGATCGCAACCATTATATGGGATGGTTCCAATTATGTTCGTAATAATGTCCACGCAACAAAGCAAAAATGCCTCCATTGCTTGAGCTTTTGTAAAAAATCGATTCAGAGGACTGTTGATTATATCAGGAGACTGTATTCGAATTTAAAAAAATACTATTTTAATAACAAAATTAAGTTGTTTTATTTATTTCCATAATTCGGATATCATCATGTATGTATATTCCATATTTGGCATTTTATTGTGCAGGAGACTTTTAAATTGGATTTCATTGGAATTTTATGTTATTTTACTGTACACAGGGAATATTCATGTATTATAACAAAATAAGTTTTCTAAGATATAAATATATTATGTGAACTAAAAGATGATTATTACCAGAGAACTGACGGCTGTAGACTACATGATTTAAAATATAGACAGGAGGGACTGTTCATAAAATGCTGATGATACATATACTTTATTAATTTTAAAAACATTTATTAATAAAAGAATACGCAGATCTAATTAATTTTGATCATTGTTTTAATTAACTTAATCTAAAACAACTATATCGCTTTGGAGATGCACCAGGGAATTGTTTTTAAGCATTATAAAAATGTTTTTGGTATACTATTGATCTGAAAATGAATTTTTGATTTTTAATATGTGCAGGAGAATAATACAGTCAACCCTCCTATAGCGTCCACTTCATTTGCGGCGTCTTTTAAGTGAACTTGTTAAATAAACGCGCACAATTTTTTTACGGGTACCTAATTTTCTATAGCGTGGTCCCTATCTTGACGCTATAGAAGAATTGACTGTAAATGTACCTATAAAAGTATAAAATCAAAAACTAAGTAGGCTTTTTATTTAAACTTCCATATATTCTTGACAAATTTATCCCAAAAAAGTAATTTATTTACAATATTATTGTAAAAACCATCAGATCAAAAACTTTTAAGCTTCAACTTAGGTCGTTTTTAAAAATGCAGTTTCGAGATAATCTCATTTAACCCATTGACGCACAGCTACCGTCAAATACCGTCATGCGTCAGCAGATAATACCTGCTTATTGCGCCAAATAAATCAGATTTGAAGCCGGTGTTAGTCGCCTGCTTTTTTCTATCAAAGTTTTTATCGTTCAGATAATAAGATCTTTTCTATTTTTTTCTATTATTAATGTGCATTTATGAGCTATATATTTTGTACTAATGTACAATCCTGACAAGTCAGTCTCAATCTTTTTTTTTTGTGTAGAAATAAATTCAATTCTTATCTATATATATATATATATAAAAATGGATGTTTGTGGTGCGTTTGTCCCGTATACATTCCTATACCGTTCATCCGATTGCGATACAACTTTGGTGAGTTATGGTGTACATACCACCGAAGGTTTTCAAATCAACAAAGTCGTTGTTTGTGTGCGGAATTTGTTTTGCGAGACGTTTAGCGGATTGGACCACGGGGACAGATAGTTGAAATCTGCTCTCGGGAGAGAGGGAGACAGTCGATCTTCGAGGCGAGAGTGAGCGTGTGCATGTTTTTGGATATAAGCCTTTTAACCCGCGCTCCACAAAAATTAAAATAAAGACCTTAAACCACAACTGGCCATTTCACGACCGAAAGAGCTCTTTCCATTTCCGATACGGTCGGATACGTAATTCCAGCCAAATGGCATCAAAATTCCGGCGAACGGCCGGTCATTTATCGCCTGTACATTCTGAAAAACCTGAAAATTCAAGGGTCAAAGCAATTGGAGCGTCTGAACGACGATCTCACGTTCCGATCACGTGACTCGTCGCCGCACATAAATATTACATTTTTCGAATATTTCAGCCAACCACAAACGGCCCTCGGCCAGCAGTTTAATCAGGGTCCCATCTTTTATTAAATTTTATTACACTCGAAACATCCTCGGCAGGAGGACGGCCGCAGGGCGTGTGCACGAGGTGGCTTCGGTCTTCCGTTTCGACGCCCGCGATTCGTAAATTTAAATCCAGCCGCAGTTTCCCGTCCGCGGCGGTAATTTGTCGGTTTCATAAACAACGGCGCAAAACGGGACATCCCGCATTTGCGCGGGGAAGTCCCCGACATCGCCGGGCAGTCAAAGCGGAACGATTGCGCCGGGCAGGTTCCCGGAGGGCTTTCCACCGAATCCGCCACCCCGATTAATCCGCCGCCCCCGAAATCGCCCAAAAATGAAACCCGACACGGCAACGTATTGTTTTTTCCGCCTCAAAGAGCAAACGACAATGGGGGGACCGCAAACATCGCCAAGAGTGCCAGAAATTAACCTTCGGGGACCTCTCATTTGTATGAATAATTAAGGACTTTATTTGTGCACGTCGGTCGTGTTTGTGTTTATTTTTTCTTTTGATACTGAATAAACCGTAACGTGTTTGCATGCCACAATTTTTATTTGACTTGGTAGCCTGTGCGAAAAAACAGAGTGCTTTTATCCGGTAAAATTCTGTTTGTGGTAAGCATATACAAGTCCCAGCCGTTCTTTCTTGATTTCATCATTCAAGCGTTGCAATAAGTTCGCATAATCAGCGATCCGAGAAGCGGACCGGTTGGACACACAGACTTTGTAGACACTCCGTCCTCTTTTAAATCTTTTAGAGGTAGCTATTTTCAGCATTTTAGGTGATAAATGCATACTCGGTGCTTTCTATGATCTGTACAAACACGGAAGCGCCTCCAACAGAGCCGTAAGGTCCCAAAAACAAACTCTTACAAAGGGCACACAAAACGCTAGATACGCCTCTGCATTAATCCTTAGCGTACGTATTAAGGGTTATAAGGTTGATAAACACAAATATTTATAAAAAAAATCCTTTTTAAAAGCACCTGAATTTGCCACCCCTCCTTTGATGAGTATGCACGCACGTGTCGAGTATCCAGAAAGAGTATGCAATTTTTGCATTATTGACTATTGAAAATGTCTACATTCAAAATACATAGTATGCCATTATTACAAAAGAAATTCATATGTATTGGCCACGTTTGAGCAGGTGGTCCGTCATTAGAGTCTCGCAGCTGAACCGTTGGCACATTTTTACTGATTCTATAAGACGTCTGTATGTGCTATATGACATGCCTAACGGAGACATGTCCATGGCCTCTCAGGGCGGCATATCTTCCTTCCTCCCCCAATGATAATAAAATATTATTTTAAGCAAAAATTGATCACATTTTGTATCTGTTTTCAGGCAAGCAACGACACTTGTGCCACTTTTACGGGAGGACTACGTGACCGGCGTAGGAGTTAACATCAACTTAGCATAAATCTATTTTTTTTAAGTACTTTGTATTACAATTTATGAAGATTTCAAGAGAATTTATATCATCAAAAATAGAAAATATGACAACAATCTGTACACACCAAGATATAGGAATACCCATTCCCTTATAACAAGACTTTAAGTCCTAGTACTGCCGCTTTGTATGTTAGTTAACTATTGGCACTAAATATGATTAAATGAAATTTTAACAGGTTAATTTTAGTTCTTCCTAAGGAATGATTGTCCAAAATAAAATTAAAATAAAACTACAGCAAAATATACTTGCAACATCCGTCGTATGGCGTGACGAATTTCAACGACAAGATATTTTGCATAGGCTGCTGCGTAAGAATTAGGTGATAAATATAATTTTAATGTTTAAAATAATATTTTTATCGTAATGAAAATATATCATGGAGGGGATGTCAGTAATCGATACGAAAAATGTATGATATTTATTGTAATTATCATAGATTTTGTGTTTGTATTTGGGTCTACATTTAGTTTTAATAATTTTTATAAATATATATTTATTTATCGGGATGCTCACTGTGTTTAAGAATTTTTAAAAAGTAAATAAACTAATAAATAAAATTAATAAAAATAATGTAAAATATTAATGCTTTTACAATTATTAAACTATAGGAAAAGATTATTAGTCGACACAAAAATAGATGCTTGAGTGTTTAAATGTTTTTTATTTGAATTTTCTTCGTTTGCATCTTAAGACGTCAGCAAAAAGAAGTGTTTTTATTTTCAAACACCTGCCATAAATCTTATACTAATTGAAATACAGCGTGCGGCAGGGTAACTACCTCAAAAAATGAACAACACACAGTGTACGCCTCTTAGGCGGACATACGTTATTAAATCGCTATTATATCTACATGATAAAAAAACCTTGAATCCTGTTCTTTTTAATAAAATTTATTTCATTCTCATCATAATGATCGTCGCTTCAGGATGCGCATTTAAAATAAGGAAGTATCCCTGCCGCATTCTATATTTTATCGACATTAAATAATTAATATAAATACTAACACCACATGCTTCTCAATACGCATTAATTAATAGAAATGATGTGTTTAAATGTATAATAATTTTAATTTAACATCACATTCATGCAAAATTTGGCCATCGCCAACTCCATCACGTTTTTCAACATGGAGAAGCAATATATAATAAATCCTATCGTAGAATAACTTGTTATACCAAATAAAAATTGAATAGACCTGCCTAAATGTAGTGCAATAAATTCATCAATTATATGTAATAATAAAGATGATATTAGGGGGACCCGAAAGTATTCGCTTATTTGCGAAAAAAAGGTAGAGGCTTTGCTTCGGGAGCCTAAAAAGGATACAAACTGAGCTCAAACATGAAGTCTCAGAATGTTCGGATGCTTTTGGGTCACCCTAATATGAGGGCGATTCAAATATAACTCGGAATTTTGCTGCACAAATTTATTAGTCCAACCAATAAATATATGGTAGTCACATGGGGTCAAGTCTAGATTGTAAAGTTCCCAGTATAATTGGGTGAGTTTTTTTTATTTCAATATCGATTGGGTGTTTCATTCTACGGAGCCCCTGTAGATAGGGAGAATCTTACGCCTGTGGGTAAGCCCTGGAGTAATGATGTATCTCAACAAAACGCTACTGGGGTGACCCAATTAACATGAGTTGGGTGAGCAGCTCACCCATAAAGTGGAATACCTGCTGATTCTGTTCAAAAGACGATACCACTATCTTCAACAGATGGAAGACCCTATGTGGTTAGTCCAGGAGTACCAGGGTCAGACTCCACAGCATTGTGGGATCATTAATCTTTTATCCAGGTTTCTTCCACTCCATACTTGATCTCTTGTTTTCTGGGGTGTAATGATGGACTCATTTTTCATCGCATATGATCCAAAAAAAACTCTCCTATTTATTCATTACTCCATGCATTATTTTATACTTCACTGGGCAGATGTGGAATCCATCTTGCTGATATTTTTCTGCATCCAAGATGTTCCCACATAATGATATGGACACTTCCAGCATTAACATATTCCACAGGCTTACTCACGTATCGGATGCTTGTTGTTCTGCATTGATGCTCGCTACAGGATGCCGTGTATGACCCTAATTTTGCACATTTTCTCAATCTTCACAAATCATTTGGGCCCAATCAAACACCCGGATCATACTTAGAGCAGCACCATCGAATTATATTTGAATATCCCTTGTATAAAAAATCTGTTGATTGATCAATAATAAAGCCTTTCATATTTATTTCATCACGATGAATCAGCAGTCTATTCTTTTTAATTTCGATGTTACTTAAAGATTTATCTTATAAATATATATTATAGAAATGTGTCAATTCAAATTGCATAGCTAAAGTTGTTTAAGTATTAACGTAAAACTTGTTTATCTAAAAAAAATATATAAATATAAAAGGAAATCACTTAAATGGCATAAGCTAAAGTCTTTGTAAAGGCGCTATATTAAATTTTAATGTGTATTATATTAAAAAAGAGAAAGATTTGATTTGTGTTTGGGGTATTTTTATTAGTCTTCCTGGCCTTGGATGTAAGCTTCACTTTTATATATAATAATATAAAAAAGCATTTCGACTGAATTGTATCTGATACATCGAATGTCCAATTTAAGTTTTTGTCAGTGCCAAATAATCTGTGCCAATCTTCGTTTAAATGGACTAAATCAAATCTTTATAATAAAATATGAATTTAAAAATACAAATTTAACTCTAATAGATATATAAAAGCAATTCATGTGCGTATTTCAGAAGTCTCAGACAACAAAAAATGACCCAAAATTATCACAAATACATTTGTCCCGAGCAAATTATCTTAATTTTGGATCGTTTTTTAAATATTTTTATTTCAAATGTATGTATAAAATATTTAAAATTATATCGGTGATGTTAAACATAATGATATTCTTGTTATTTCAGAGGGGTTCTTATCCTATGGGTTGCCATTTACCACCTATCTCTTTATCAGTTGTTGTCTTGCATCTAGAGCAACGATGTTACATTGGTGTCAGAAAAGGCACATCATGAAACATGATTTTTTTGTTGTGTCAGACGAAAAAACCCTTTTTAGTTTGATGGACTATTTTATTACATTTTATGATGTAAGTTAATACTATTTCAATGCCTTTTTAGATTAATCGTCAGAAAATTGTAACATGCATTGTTAAAATAATTAACAAAAATCGAGCAAAAATGCCTTTGAATATGAATATGACAATTTTTCCTAAGCTGATCACGACGTAAAAAATAGTTTAAACGGCATCTGACACCAATGTAACGTGGAGCTACATCAGTGTAACGTCGTTGTTCTAAACGCAATGTATCCACAAGATAACAAAAGATGTCACTGTTAAAATGTGGATACCGTTTCACCCATTTAAGAACGTTTGTAAGCTAATCCAATCCAAATCCAAAAGTATGCGCTCACTATCAAACATGATGCATCCGCTAAATGTCTCACAAAACAAATTACGTACACAAACAATGCTTGTATTATATTCTATAACATTCACAAAGATGCGTACAACAATTCCCCAAAGTTTCATAGCAATCCGATGAACGGTATAGGAACGCATACATGACAAACAAACAGACATAAAATTGATTGGCGACCAAAAAAAGATTAAGAATCCCTAGCATAACACTTATTGTTTATATTTTATCCAATATCTATCAAAGACATGACGGGACCAAATGCATCATGTTTTTGGTATTATATGCAGATCAAAGAAAACCATATAAAATAGGGTCATCCAAAAGCAACGCTTGGATATTGGCGCTGTATAATATTTACATGTGGCTTTATTTCAAAAGATATAAGCCATTTTGTTTTAGCAGAGGGTTATACAATTTCAAACATGGATAGGTATACATTGAAACAACGCGTTTACATTATTGTTTTTAGCTTTGGAATTAAAAAAAAATGGAAGCATTGGGCCATACCCAGACATCAAATTTGGATGACCAATCAAATATATAAAGCAGAGATATTTAATTGTTACAATTGCTATTTATTTATTTATCGTTGATTTGTACGATCGTTGTTCGTTCTTGTTTCTTAAAGATACAAAAGACAAAAAAGTTAAATGTATTGAATAGTTTAAAAAAAAATTATGAGCATACGTTTATGAGTGTGCCTTAAGAAAATTGAAGCACCACTAAAAAAATTGTATCCATAGGACATCCTATAATTTATCAATATCATAGGAACTGGTTTTGAATTTTTATTTATTTAAACAAAAACAGTATTTGTAAAACAATTTTATGGTACACATATATTATCATTGTTAATTAGCTATATTTTTGGATTTATAACTATGAAATTAAATAATGTTTAAGTTTGCCAAACGTTTTAACACTTTACAGTCCGGGCGCTTCGTTTTAAGCTCCGCCCAAGTCCGGGCGATCAAGCAAGAAATTCAAGAAACTCACTTCATAAAATTGATATAATTCCTAAACCATCCAATGGAATGCAACGAAATTTCAGTCGTGCCTAGATAGGAACTTAATGCATCGATAAGCTTAAATATAACAGCGATTTTCAATCGGTGGTGCGCGTACCAGCGTAATAAAATGCAAAAATGATATTTTTTGACTTGAATTGTATGAATATTTGAAATATATTAATTGAATGCAGGCACAGACTGTAAAGTGTTAATATTCAAACATATTTGTATTTTAAATTAAGTAACTTTCTATAACTGTACAATTTAGATTTTAATTTTAGAATAGGCAACTATGAGCTTTTGACTATCTATTCCACTGTATGAGTGGTTTTATATTGAGTTTGATTACAAAATATGTCTGTATCGGTGTATTTTCTATGAATTTTCAAACATATTTAGCGAGAGAGAAGCGAAAATCCCGCAAATGTAATTTCTTCTCTGACTAAAAATGGAGATAAACTATTTTGAATCTTTATTTTGTGTAAAATCTTTGTAAATATGAGATATTTTTATATTTATCTCAATAATATATAGATTTCTTATAATGCATTTCTAACGATATGGAAACCTCGGCCAGGTTGACATACTATGCAGTCAACACTTCTATAGCATCGAGGTAGGGACCACGCAATAGAAGCAAAAAGGCTATAGAAAGTTAGGCGCCCATACACATTTATACGTTTTTGTTAACAAGTAAGTGTTTAATACGCGCGATGGCACATTGATCTTATGTAATTTTCCCCTTTGCTTACGTGATAAACGTCGCAAACGAAGTGGACGCTATAGGAGGGTTGACTGCATAAATATATATATACATGAAAATATTTTATTCAGAGTTTTTATAAATATATCATTCAAAGATTTATCAGATTATCTGTATTTAAAAAAAACTTTTTTCTATGTTGCATATGAAAATTACCCATTTAAATAAAAAAACACCTTGATAAATTTAGATTGCTTAACATATAAATACTATTCGAGAGCACATTTTAACTTGCAGATGATGATAAGAACATAATTTAAGAATGTCACACGTTTCGAAATATATCGCTAATTATATGAACATTGTTAAATAAACTGCACAAGCCGTAAATTGCACTTTATAGATTTATAAAATTGCACGAAAATATGAACGTACATGGGCTTCATTTGGGTCCTCTGTGCGTGCGTATGGAGTTTTAAACATTATGTTCGTTTTATTATGTAAATGTATAGTAAATTTATTGATTCTTTATATACCAAAAAAAATGTATAAAAGTAAATAAGCGAAGTACTAAGTGTGCATGTTATTCTTGGTGTCATTTTAAGCGCAGTTTTTATTTATACAATAAATATTTATTTGAAAAATACTGTTTTATTGAATTCCTGATCTCCTAGCTAATCAAAAACGTTTTTGTAATGCTCAAAAACAATCCCCTGGTGTGTCACCAAAGATAAAGAGTAAGAGACAAAAAAGGGGATATCTTGGTTGACATGATTTTAACCGTTTTAAATCATTTAAAATAAGATTTTAAAAAAAGATTCTCGATGAAAAAAAGTGTCGCTATAGTCCCTACCTCAGAGGAGGAAAAACTAATTTTATTTTTGCAAAATTGCATGAATATTTAAAATAAAAATAATTTTCGACCTTTTTGTGTCGCAGTTTTAATATTTTTAAATACAGTTCAAAATAGCATTTTGACATAAATCTGGTAGGGACGATAGATGATTATATGAAACATATTTAAAGTAAATCGTACTTAATTAGAATTTGAGATATCATGTCAACTGTGTTGAAATTCGATAAAATCGATTTTTTCAAAATTACTTTTTGCAACATTTTTTAATCAAGATCCAATTTGTGTATTTATTGTAACAATATTAATACTCTAAAATATTATTTAAACATATTTTTATAGTAGCAATGTAACCCTTAATAGTTGCGCTGCATACAAAAAACATGGTCGACTTATCGACGGTTAAGTTTGGATATTCGTCTGACAGTTGCGTGAGTCAGTGTTGTGGCCGCTTGACGTTTAGTGCTTTCATCGCATAGCTGCAATGGTAAATAGCCAGGACTTCATCAATTATTTTATAAAGATACATGTTGCATTTCTTATAAATTTGAACGTTAATGCAGGCGACCGAAATAGAAGACACTCTGAAGAGAATCCACGCACACAAGGGTGTCGTCGGTACCATCATAGTAAATTCTGAAGGTTAGTTTGAAGTGACTCATGGTTTCCATAGCTACAATGATTAAACATTTTCCTGCATTAATTTACGTTCATAAATATGTCGTCAGATTAACTGATGCATTCGAAATCCATTATAGGCATTCCGATCAAAACTTCACTGGACAATGCAACGACAGTTCAATATGCAGGATTGATCAGTCAGTTGGCGGATAAAGCACGAAGCGTCGTTAGGGACTTGGTAAGATCAATACAATAATATCGACTAACATCACATAAATAATTTGATTTAATCCAATCAGTATCCTGTTTCATTTTTAACTCCTTTATATCTAATCATCTTGATGTTTGTTAATATATTAAAAATATTTAATGGGATTTACTGCATTTTAATATGACTATTATTCCGTCTGTGGATCATTTAGTATTAAGTGTTCTATTTGTCGGCAAGTAAATTTTTTGTATGTTCTTGATCTTCTTTATTTTTATTATAATTTTAGTCGACGAGCTTCTCTAATAGATGGTTGCCGTTTAAATATGGTTTACATTGGTACTCTTTACCTCCGTATATAGGACAGGCAGTTCTTTATCTCTGACTCGTCGTACAAACGCCGAAAAGGACGGTCCCCAAAAAGATAGGGAAAACTTATACTGCGGATATGCGGTATAACTCCTCTGACCTAAGATGTATGTTGGTCCTACTATTCGGGACCATGCCGGCCCGCTCACAAAAATGCACAGCAGAGTGCAAAACCATAAATCAAATTCCATGTCTGCACACACAACTTCTTGCAGGCTCTTATGCTCTAAGCAAAAGGGGGTAATAGCTAAAGATTCAGATTTATATATATTCTATAGGGTAGGGAAGAGTTTTGAGTCTCACTTGCATGCCTTAAAATTAGAAGTAGTGGCCACAAAGTTTCCATGTTCAACCGGTCCGAATTTCAGACCACTGACACATCGAAAGATCACCTCACAATCGGACACCATACTCGAACATGTCCACAGAATATGGTCTACGTCCATGAATAGATCTCTACATGGACACTCCGAAGTCAGTAATAGCCCAAATCTAAGCAACGAGGACCTAAGCCGTCTGTGTCTTGTAAGGAACTGGGACTTCCAGTAATCCAACGACCGAAGTGAAGCACCTCTCCTGCCAATCGACGACGAACCCCCACATGCATCATTCAGCGGGTGTAAAGCCCGAATAACATTAAAATCGACCCGCTTTAATATTTAACGTCCAAATTACGTTACATTACTAACATTTTTTTTAGTCTACCTACAAATTTTCATTAATAAACCATTGCTCTATTTCAGTAGTTCATAAAGTCACGCGATCTGCGTAGCCCCCTCTTGAACAACATTTCTTTGGCAGACCCCCTCTTCAACAATTGTGCTATAACCGACGATAATAGAACGGGTTTTAAAATACAAACCTACAATACAGTGTTGAGGCATCGTCAATAACAACATAAAACGTATAAAAACTCATAGCAAAAACGTGAAAATATTTATTTCTTATTTACATCCACGTATACATTTATGACAATATAGTAAATAAACGGGAAAATTAAAACGCAGCTTTTTGTAAGATTTTTCTTTAGTAGCCCGTCGATTTTCAAAATATCGCCTATGCTAGTATCAGCAAAACGGCTCCAAATCGACATTGAACCACTTTCTTCTGATATGTTCACCCACTGATCTTCATCTTCGGGTAGCAAACACTTCAAATTTGAACAAACGAGTCCATAAAACCTTGTCCCAATCTTCTATCATCCAATGTCGGTATTCATTTAAGTCACTTTTGCTTGTTTTGTTTACGTTTTGCGTCTATTTATCTTGTACGTGTCTAATAGAATATTTAACAAATTGTGATACATTATTTTTGTTTTATTTCAGGATCCCAGCAATGACCTTACTTTCCTCAGAGTTCGAAGCAAGAAGCATGAGATTCTCGTAGCGCCTGATAGAGAATTTGTTCTAATGGTCATACAAAACCCGACGGATTAATCAGTTTTCGATGGATTCAAGATTACAGTTCTATTGCAATTTAATGATCAAAGCATAATATTCCAATATCTAATCTTATATTAGGCTATTGATCTGTTAGAAGGAAAAAAAAGACGCACCGCTGCCTCTTTCCGATGTTATAAAATTTACACGTTTCATTTACAAAGCCTTTATAATATGATAAATTGGCGTCTTTGCAGTCTTCTTATTTAACATAGATTGCTTATATTTTTTTATTTCATGCACATTAATGTATTATAATATCTATAGAAACTGTACTAAAGATGCATCAGAATATATACGTTTATTATTATTTATTAAAAATGTAATCGTTTAAGTTACAATATAACATTTTGGAAATAAAACTCTTTATATGTAAATATAGACTTTTATTTTTGTATAAATGAATAAATAAATATATATATATATATATATGCATTTACATAAATGACAACTTTAAGCGCGCAGTCATACCTCGCTTTTCTCCGCCTTAAAATATAAACATAAAAAAATACAAACGGATTGCGGTTATTGGAAGTCCTGTCTGGAAAGAATCTTCGTGATAATCGGCGACATTAACACCGTATTTCCCCTTTGGGAACCAACGGAGGCATGCGACTACACAAACAGTGCCAGCGGATAAGACGGGAGAAAGAAAAAAGTCAAGCTATATCGATGTCAACCTATGCAACAGACAGACATCTGGCAAAATCAAGAACTGGATCGTTAAAGAACAGTTGTCCTGATAGCGTGCTACTATCAACTGATCTGACCACTAGAAGCATTGAAAGGAAACGTACGGCATAAGCCAAACCAAGCTGATGACATGGAGGAAGTTTATTACTGATCAAAGCAAAGATGGAACATTTGGGGACCGTGTGTATTGGACCAGCCATTGTCATCAATATAAAAGAGTCCGTTGAATATCTTTTAGAGACCTTGATACTCCACAACAACCTACAAGATTTCCTTATACAGCAGGAGCATGGGCGGATAGGCTTGGATATTGTGGACGAGACAAGACGGCGAGATGAAGCCACATTGCACAACGGCAGCCACTACTAAGAATAATACAGAGCAGCTACAGGCAGCCTCCCTGTCCTTGCAGGGATCATGCCACTAGACCTGAAAGTGCAAATATGTAAATGCAGTGAGGCACCTATAAAAAAGCGCGTAGAACAGTTAAAATTGGCACAATCTCATCTCGCATCAAGCTAAAATGGGTCGACCCCGATCACTAGACTTCCCAGTTTCTGATGGGGCAAGGCCGTTTTGCAGCATACCTGGTCAAAATTAAACTAAAAGTTTGTTCGGACTGTGTGCGGGGATCCTTGCATGGACGCGGATCACGTTCTATGGAAACAGAACGAGAGAGAGGCACTCCTGTGCCGTATCAGAGGTCCTTTTTCTGGACCTCTTGGCCACAGGGACTTGGTAGCCAGCCCCAGTGCCTTCTTGGGGTTCAAGGACTTCTACCATAGTTTTGGAGCCAAATGTGCCTTGGACGGATACTATTTTTAGCATCCGTCCTCTCCCATAACGTGTCACTACGGGTTGACCATATACTTGTATCAACCTAGGTGTGAAAATAATTTATAAAAAAACACAGGAGCATCAGAGAAAAAGCAAAGACATATCCAGACACTCCGGATGCCTTGTAGAGCATAACCTTGAAGAGCTCGAGGAACTAGTCAATACCCTCAATTAAAATGAAACAAACTTATTGAAAAATATATTCATAGATTGGATTGGTGCGATCTTCTTGGATCGTCCTAGGGACGGGATGTCTTGATAAATTGGGATAAGGTCATTGAAAGCCTGCAAAATTGTCTAAAAAATCACAAAAAGCACAATGTTGAAAAACAGGTATGACTGCAGTTTTTTAAATTATTTGATATTTAATTGTAAAATTCATTATTAAGTCTTTCACGATGGGAGACTCATATGTATTTTAATTTGCTCTCTTAATTAATTCTATATTAACGACCCAGATGTACTCACTGCGTGTACGCATATGTTGTCCCGTCGGTGTCCGTCGGCACAACATTTGCTGTGAAAGTCTGACATGACAGACAACTCGTACGTGAGTCGCCCAATTTAATTCCCAACTCTTGGCCACGGACTCGCCACAGGTCTTTGGTTAATCTTAAGAGAGCGAATTTAAATATGTGAATGTCCCGTCGCGAAAGAATTAGCAAAATAAGTGCACAAAATGACCAAAAACATAAAGAAAATTATAGATCAATGCATACGAAAAATTTATAGAAGTTCTAAGGCGAGACGAAGTGTCGTCGATGCGATGTCTTGCTATCGCGACAACTGCTTGCTGGAACTTGGATTGGATTTCAATGTATTTTAATAAGCTTTCGTATGGCGTTTTAATCCTAAATCACTAATCATATTTTCGAGTTACATAACGAATTTGCTTGTGGGAAAGATTCTAGGGTCTAGAAAGTGATCTAGGATTAAATCGTCTTATTGACCATAATTAAATTGAATTCAATTTAATAACCCAAGATATACCATGAGCAGATAACGGCATAAGGACATCTTCGTCTGTTTGATGGAACTTCAACCCAGTCGTATAATTTTAGCATCCAGCACAATAACGCTCAGCTACGTAAATAAAAATCGAGCAACTCAGGATGAAAGGCTGCGTGTCACTCACCGTAATCTCTTCCAAATCTGCATGCAAAGTTCATAAAGACACGAGACAAACTGATATAAGCATAGTTTGATATTTTTACATTCTTCTTGTGTAGCGACAGAATGTAAAAATAACACATTTGTCTTCAAGCTTGATCTTTATAACACTTAATGCACAGTATGCTGCAATTTATGTGTTTACACACAAAACTTTGTTGTTTCAAGCAATTGTTTGTATCTTCAAGAACGCTACATTTATCAGGCAAAATAATAGACCACCGTCACATTCCTCTCTCACAATAAACACAAGATTTAAAGAAAAACTTACCCGATCACGGAGGTCTGATATTGAATACGATTGTAAATCTGGAAATTAATTACACGCAATAAATCCAATCGATTTTAAGCGGTTGAAAGTTTTCTTCACGGGAACGAAGCTGTCGAAGCGCCGATTAAAATATCTAAATCAATCAACGAATATCATTGCCAACTTTTCAAGCTAAATTTGCTCAGGCATATTATTGGCACAATAAAAACCACTAGCATCTGAAATAAGCAATAGATACAAAAGTAAAACAATATGTATTAGATGAAATCTCAACTTCCCAAATCGTTGCAATAAAAATTGCATCACAAAACGATTTTTCTTTCGCGTTTCACGTACATCAAGGGTGTCAAACTCGCAGCCTATTTTTGCGTCCCAGACAACAAAACATACGCAATAAACCCAAACTAGACTTGGAGAAATCGTTTATCTGGGAACTATAAAGGCTTTTCGACAAATCTATTTATCTCGTAATATAATCGCGGAATGATTTACCGATTTAAGCGATCAGATCAAAACAAAATCGTCTAGTTTCGGTCGTTTTTCCGTCGTCTGTGATGTGAATATGGGTTTTAATGGGTAAAAATCAAGACATAAAATCATTGTCTGTTCCAATAATGCTTTTTTTAAATTTTTTATATTCACACCTAGGTTTAGATAAGGATATGGTCAACCCGCAGTGACACATTATGGGAAAGGACGGATGCTATAAATAGTATCCATCCAAGGTGCATTTGGCTCTGAAACTGTGGTCGAAAAGGCACCAAGTTCCTGTAGCCAAGGGGTCCAAAAATAGGACCTCTGACACGGCATAGAAGCACCTCTCTCTCGGCCGACACGATCACAGAACGTGATCTGCATACATGAAAGGATCCCCGCACACACAGTGGTTGTAAGATTGTTAAGATTTCTTTCTTGAAATACTTGAAGGGATCCCAGCCAATTTTCAGACTCCCGAGAACTCTGACGTCTTTGAGAGCGTTCCCATTAAAAAGCAGAAACCCTCTTTGTCACCATGGGCCGACCTGGCTCCACTGTTAAAGGGGGATTTTATTCAACTCAAGGTGAAAACGATTGAGTCCAATAACACACTACGTTTTACCTTTAATCTCCCGGATGAGAAAACATCAAAGCGGCGATCCAAGGAGCACACACAGACACTGAAACCTCTGAAATTCTGGAGGAATTGCAGAATATTAGTTTTTTCCCGTCCAAAGTGACCCAAATGAAGAGATCAAAGAAATCGGAAGATCCCACTCTTTCTTATACCTCTCGCTCGAATGGAGATTAACATATCCGTTTACAAAGTTGACTCCCTTCTTGATGTTGGCATTGGAGTGGAATCCCAGTCTGTGTCTCCCAGTAGATCGTTTGCTAAGTACTTAACGGTGCGGGAAGTTATTTATAAAAGGAAATAAATCTCCCGTCAGATCCAGAATTAATGAGCCCCGTCTTGGGTCAGTTTTATTAGCAGAAAAAGACGCCAAGCGTCAGAAAGAAAACACTAAATTGTCTTTATTTTGGTCTACGTCAGCCTTTGAGTTTGACACCTCCGTTGTACGCATCATAAATTTACAATTTCGGATAAAACTGTTAAGAAATATCGAAAAATGTATGTACAAAAGAAATGCGTTATTGTTATGAAGCAAATTTTTAAAAAAAACCCTGAACACCACAAATCTCTTAATGATACCTAAATTCGTCCGAGTGATTGTGAACGTATGCTTGAATCATTTTGTTCAAATCAAAGATGTTTTTTACAAAAATAAAATAATTGTGCTTGTGAATTTGATGAGTATGCACACACACGTTGCGTTATTTGCAACGCTTGTATTTCTAATTGAATCGAAAAATATGTGCGTTACAAAAATTAACCCAATAATCAACGTTTATGGTTTAAATACACTCTGCGGCACGGAATGTGGCCCAAAAATAAACATAGTGTTATGAAATAACTATGTTTAATTTAGTTAATTGTTTAGGATGTTCAATAAGTAAGGATATATGATGGAGTAAAGTTTTATTTACGGATGAGTCCAGAGCGGCTTTGAAGGCTCCGAGACGCAAGTGAGTCTACAGATGAAGTGAAGAGCGCTTTCTTACCATAACTATCAGATAAACTGTGAGCTTTCACGGCGGATCTGTGATGTTATGGAGCGACATAAGCTCTGAAGCGCAGGCAGTCATCAATGGAAGTTTGACAGCTGAGCAGAACATTGAAGAGATCCTTCGAGAGCATGTTGTACCTTACGCGGGATTCATTGCATTGACACCGAACGTTGCAAAATTCGGCATTCAATGGAGCACATTTAGAACATTCCTTATCCAAGCCGATTTTGCTTCTATTTCAACGCTCTTTTACCGACTGCTATGTCCCTAACATTTGGAAATCTGCCTTCATAACACCAGTTCATAAAAAGGGAAATAAGACCGAAGTATCTAACTACAGACCGATCTCTAAACTGTGTATTCTAGCAAAAATACTAGAGAAAATTGTTCATATGCAGGTACAGTTGGCTCTAAAAAATTATCTCAATCAAGCTCAACATGGATTTATGAAAAACAGATCTACTGTTTCCAATCTTGTACTATTGAATGAATTTATAACAGAGGCTATGGATAACGATCAACAAGTTGATGTTATCTACACTGACTACAGTAAAGCGTTTGACAGGATCGACCACAACATTCTCATGACCAAATTATACAATGCAGGAATTAGAGGAGATCTACATAGGTGGTTCTTCTCATACATAACAAACAGATCCCAAGCTGTTGTCATTGATAATTACATATCCACCTGGGTCGCCATACCCAGTGGTGTCCCCCAGGGATCGAATCTAGGGCCTCTTTTATTTAACATTTTTGTAAATGATATTGTTGACTGCTTCAGAAATTCTAATATTTTAATTTTTGCTGATGATATGAAGATTTTCGCCAATATCACCTCAATCGAGGATGCCAATGCCCTACAAACTGACTTAGAATGCCTTGATGAATACTGCATAAACAATAAATTGGACCTCAACCCAAAAAAATGCTTTTCTGTCACGTTTACCCGTAAACGTAATTTTATACAAACGACATACAACTTAAAAAATTACACATTACTAAAAAAGAATGACATATCAGATCTTGGTGTTGTTCATGACTCTAAGCTGACCTTTGATCCCCACATTAATGATATAGTTACAAAAGCTACAAGGTCATTGGGATTCATAATGCGTAACTCAAGCTTTTTTAAACGACCTAAGACATTAAAAATTCTCTACTGTGCCTATGTTAGAAGCAAGCTTGAATATGCGTCTCAAATCTGGAACCCCAGGTATCAAAAATATGTGGATCGAATTGAAAGAGTTCAAATGAAGTTTATAAAATTCCTATGCTTCAAAATGGGGAAAGCGTATAATTCGTCAGAATATGAGCGTATCTGCTCAGATCAACACTTAGTAGCCCTTAATAAGCGCCGTACAATAGCAGACATTATATACTTACTCAAAATTACAAACGGCATAATTGACTGTCCTGAACTGCTGAGTAGTATTAACTTCAATATACCTAGTAGATCTATGAGATTTTACCAACCAATCGCGGTTCCGTTGGCCTCTACCAACTATAGAAAGAATGCCTTCTTGAGTAGAGCCATAATAAACCTTAATGATGTGCTAAGGGATCTTGAGTTGGATATTTTCAATTGTAATCTAATCGATGTCAAACGTCAGCTAATCAATCTTTTAATTGATGAATAAAGTAAATCAGTAGTAATAACAGCAATAATAAAAATAATAAAAAAATAAAAATTAAAATTAAAAAAAAAAAAAAAATAAAAAAAAACGAAATAACTACAAGGTTACGAACTTTTAAATTTTAAATTTGAGTACATGTTATAATTTTACCTTTAATTTTAACTAATTCTATATGTGAAATCCTATTATTGGCTTGTAATATTTCTAATCTACAGCTAATTATATATGTAAAGCTGTTGGGTTTCCACAAATAAATAAATAAATAAATAAATAAATAAATAAATAAACATGCTCGATAAGCGAGTTAAGACAAACTCAAATCCATCACACTCTGAATGATCTTAAAATCACTGTCATTGCTGGCTGGGACAAAAATTCAAGCTAAATTATAAGTTTGGGCCACTTTCCGTGCCGCCGAATATATCTGGACAGCACCTGTTTAAAGTGTACTTTGTTCCGTGCGTGGACAGCTGTGGCGACACAAATAGAACACTCGAAAATTAAATGCGTAACGACCAAGCGAAAATATACAAGTCCGATTAAAATCGTTTTTTAATACACATTTGCAATTGAAAAGCATTTCAGCGTCGCCTTTGGCGTTGCGTCACCATTGATTGCAAATTAAAAAATCATAAAATTATTTTTATTCTGCTCCGAGAGCGGCCGCCTCTGTGAGGCAACGTTATATTATAAAATAGTATATTATAAAAGGGAATAATGCATAAGACGGAGAAATCGTTTATTTCGAAAATGTGTGTTGTATGCTGCTGCACATCGATTCACTCGTATTTATGATTTTTTTTCTGTTTTAAAATCAATGGTTTGGAGGTTTATCGTCGGCTCGCGTTTGGTAACGCGGCGACGTTTTACGCATAGGTGTTTTTACGTATTTTTTTTTATAAATCAATCTTCATATTTATGGATGTTTTATAATGACAGAGAGACGGAAGCAGAAAGATTAGTCGATATTTTATAAAGGGATCGTATTAAGATGACTTTTAAGTTTAATAAAAAGAGTACTTTTTTGACAACTTTGTTTATTTCCGAAAAATATTGGTTACACACACACACACACACACACATATATATTTTTGACGTTTATAAGATCATGTGTATATTATTTCATTTTAATAAAAAAAAAAATGTATATGATAAAAACTACCAAGACATATTATAGAAAAACATTTTTTGATATTTTTCTAAGATTTTTTTTATACTTTTACACATATTATATAAATATATTTTATAATTAAAAAACATTGGCCTATTTTTGTTGCACTTGCAAGAGCAATAGGATCAAGCTCTACACATTTATTTAAACTAAAACATAGAAGCTCTCCGCTTGATTTAAGTTTACAGAATTATCTGATATTAAAATGTAAGAGAACACGATTCTAAAATCGTAGCTGCATCATCGCTTTATTAGAATTTATGTTTAACAAATATATTCACCCGTCACAATGTGACGCGTGAGCGAGTATTCATTGCGTTTAATCGAATATTTTTGAGATTTTATTTATAGATCACACGTTTTTTGCAAAATCACAATATGTAAAGGTTAGCGTGATAATTTTTTTATCCAGTTATGTTTCTTTACAAATATTTTTATTTATTATAGCGAACATTTTATAAGAATAATAAGAAGTATATTATAAAAAAAAAAAGTATTACATCCAAAATTATTATACAAAATGTAATCCATCAGAAACATGTTAATATTTTTAGTGTGTTAATTTAATAACTACATAATACTTTTCTATCGGGGTGGGGGGGTGGTTGCCGCATTTATTTAAAAATGCACGATTTTGTCATGATATAAAAAGTTCAATGTACTCAAGTCGGATACAGATTTTAAAGTGATACTTTCATCGGGGATATTTTATGTCTTATGCATTCAATTATTGAAAATATTTTTATTTTTCACTGATTTCACGGAATCCACTCATTGACTGAGTGGATTCCCAATGGGTTTTTCGTTATTTTCATCAGCGTGTTTGGCAGTATTTTAACTTTTAAATATCGGCTATCATTATAACAGATTTATAACTTCTTTTTTTGTAGGTTTTTTTTTCTTTTATAGTACAAATTTTCTTTATTAATATAATATACGTATGTGTATATATATATATATATAAAATTATATTCATTAAAAATGTTTATAAAAATGCATTTTAAAAATTATCTTACGATGATAAGAGAGTAAAAAAATGTAACCAAACGATATACAGACCGCGTCCCAAAAGTCATGAAATATAGTAGACGTCAAAATTGACCCAATGTTTTTAATTGGTCAAGATCTCAATATTTACTAATCTGAAGAAGTCGGATTCTTAACATCTAATAGTAAAGCGTATCAAATTAATAAGAACAAGTTCTGGACGTTGCAGTTGCTCAAACGAGCGGGAAACAGACAAAGATGATTGGGTCAATTTTGGCGGGAATGCTTCAAAGGCAGTTCATTCCGGCATTTAACTCCTGTACTTTGAGAGATAAGCCACACATCTACCATCAAATAATCAAACAAAAGTTCCAAAGCCAACTAGAACCGGGAGTCCTTCACTTTTTTCATCTCGAGACCTGAGATCGTTGTGCAAGAACAATCCGACAAACACTCAAGGAGTCTGATTACATCGCTGTTACTAAGAAAAAGAAGCCTCTGCTTACAACGCAACATTAAAAGGCAACGTTGGAATTTGCCAGAACATACTCCATGTGGATTACGGAGGATTGAAAACAAGTTGTATTCTCTGACAAGACCAAGATCAATCGAATTTGTTCTGATGGGCCCCAATGCTGCTATAAACGCAAAAGAAGTGGCCTTACCGACAAGCAAATTTACCGGCACTGTAAAACACGGAGAAGGATCAATCCACGGAGAGCTGTTTTATGCCCCAAGGTATTAGATATGAAATCCTTATCAAGAGGAGTACAAACCCTGATGATTACATCTGCATTCTGGAGCAGGACTACCTGGAAACATTAAAGTGAAGCGTGAACCACAGTGAGGGGGAAGAAAGGGTGCAACGCACCGGTGGAGCTCTCCTCATAAGAATCAGTCCGCAAGGAGAGGTTTCGTAAATCCATTGTTGCATTTGATTTACTCCTTGTAAATTCCGTCCTCCACGTCTCACCGGATCTGATAAGGAACGGATCGGTAATCACCTGGAAACCTGCAGGAAGGAGGCCACCTTCTCGCCTGTGCAGCTGGACCCCAACCAGCGTAAGTAATACAGGGTCCATCATCGACATATACATTACACTGGTGTCAGAAAACGACGGACTCGAACCGAGACGCATATAGACAGACGGAAAAATGTTTCACGTATTGACATCAGTGCTCCGACGATAACCCAATAAAATACGGGAAATGCCATGCGAGCTGTATAATGGAATGGGTGATTTCGACGATTTTAAGAAGGCTTTCAGGTGGAAATTAAATTTTTTGAAGATCCGAGGAACAGCGCTGCATTTCATTATGCAACAGCGGGAGTTCAACGAAGATTCCTTTGAGGAGGCAATGAACGTGTCAAGGAAAAGATTCGGGCAGCAGGGATTTACAACTTAGACGTCGAGTCAACCGTCAAGAAACACACCTTCAAGAAAACAAATCAATGGCTTCATGTTCTCTTCTGGGCGGCACAAACATCCCTACTAGCCGCAGCGTATTTGAGATGACAAGAATAATATGGACCCTGAGCTTTACAGTGCACCAAAATACAGTCTGCTGCGACCGTGATGACAGCTCTGAACCCGTTGAGGCCTTCAAGGGGACGTACCAAGCACAGAAGTCAATGGAAAAAATGTGTAGATCCTCGCGGAGTATTTTGATGAATATTATCATATTGTAACGATATTTGTCAATAAATCTTTTAAAAAACTAAATATTTCATGACTTTTGGGATACACCCCGCACGTCAAATACATCCTTTGTTAATACAAATTTAATCATACTAAATTATGAGTATCCTTGTTAAATTTATGTAAGTGATCTTGTATTTATAAACTAAACAATTCATAGTGAGATTACGTTAAAAAAAAATGCATATAATAAATTATTGTTTATACACTTAGATATTCCATGAACGGAAAACATAAATTGTTCTATACAAATTCACATATAGATTTATAGCCTGTAGGTAGTGCATATGGTATTATTAACTTACGATCGAGAGACTCAGGCCATATTCGAATTTACCTACAAGCGATACGGTTATAGCTACCGCATATTAAACATATAACGCTATGCAATAAGTATTAATAGACGACTATCAAATTAGAAGCAGATTGAAAAAGTTAAATAAAAATGTACTTGACCTGTGTCACATCTGCGTAAATGCCAATGAGGTTCAAGATTTTCGAACATATCCCATCTGCAACGTTAAAAACCCTGGATTAAAACAGACCCTCATGTAATTAAATGCAGGAATTTATGACAAAAATTCACCTGATCACTTTGTCGGACGAGGATAAGGACTAGAGCGATAGCGAGCTTCCCGCGATGCCGATGTAGCTCTGCGCATTCCAGAATGAGATTCGGTGCGGGCCGTCGACAGCCCCTTATAAGAACGATGATGATGATGCGATGAAGTTGTACTGCCTGCAAACATATCTTCTACTTTGATATGAGGACGTTGGGAGTCCAGATAATAAGTGCCAATGAGACCTCTGTTAATCTTGTATTATACCTCCATACTCATGCTCGGGCGGAGCATGGTGACGCGAAGACGGTGCATAATGATAAGATTCAGAAACCGTACTTGAAGCGGAGGGCGGACCATCGTAATACGCGTCGTGATGATGATGCAGCGACGACGTATCGTCGTAGGCCACGGTATAATGATGCGAAGGATGATGGAATTGCTCCTCTTCTACGCCGCGACGCACGCCAGCGACAGCCTTGTACTCGTCCTCGTAACTACGTCAGAACAATCGAAAATGTCGAGCTTGCACAATTCAGCACTTGCAATAAATACAACGTGGATATGAATATTTTACCCGTATGTTTCCTCCATAGCAGCGCGGGCCCGATCAAGTATGCTCATTATTTTAGTTTTTGCAGGCATCACTCGAGGCGTCGGAAGCGGACTGCGTGTGGGAGGAGCCCCACGCACAACGCCTCCTCTACTGCTCGTTAATAAATTGGATGGTTAATTAACTTTCTACATAATGCTAAAAAGTAGACTCCCAATTGACTGAGGTCTTCTGCCACCCGATTCGGTTAAATAACTACAACTGAATTTTACTACTGTTATTGAAATTTAAGCATACTAAATTAAAACGAGTGCTCCGGGGCCTAAAACGTAATAATTACTCTTTTTTAAATGGATTAAATGTAATCGACTTTTTATTAATTTGACTAGTTATTAAATTTTCCCGTCCACCCCAGATAATTGGGAGTCTACTTACCATTACTAACTAAAAATTACCTGGAAACGGGCGGTCTGAATAGACCTCGGCCCCGTCCGCGAGTTGGAGCCGGCTCAATCGGCGGAGACGCCTGAGGTGCACACAGATCCATCATTTCGCGTATCTGTTCTTGACTGATCAAATCGTTGTTATCCGGTATGAGATATTTTCGCACCTGTGAATTCCATATAATTTCAATTAGCATCAAAACAACAAAAATAATTTTAAAACCGCTCATAAATATACCTCGGCCAAAGCAAAAGCGATACGGGCATGAGCTTCCGCGGGTGGTCCCAATGCGCTAATTTCAACGTGAAGATCATCAGACAAATGAGCATATTTAGGGTCCAAAGCTTGACGAAGTTCCTCCTCTTTTTGCCTGTAACGCAAAATATCCATAAAAATCCATAATATAAAAATTAATGTATGTTTGTTCGTCACGTATGCATTCCTATACCGTTCATCCGAACGCGATGAAACTTTGGTGAGTTATTGTATGCACACGCGTAAAGACTATTGAATTAAGCACGATTCAATACACGACAATTATTCAGCGTACATGAATTGTGTATCATTGCAATGCATGCCGTATACTTGCTAGTTATATAACAATAATAAATAACGAAGCCGAGAAAAGCAGTTTACTGACCTGTCCTTCATTGATCCTCTTCCCAATACTGCCATCTTGCACATGGTTTCTTCTTGAAGCCTCTTCATAGATATTCCTTTAGGTCCGAGCAGTTTTCCGACAAAGTTGAACTGGATTTTTAAAAAATAACGATCACACAATATGCAATAAGATCGTGTAATACGGCATGATAAAACAGCGCTATTATAGTTACTTTGGGATGCTCACGAACTGGTACTCGAACTTTGACGGAGACCTTGATCGGTTTCTCGCGGTAGATATCCACATATCGCTGATCGCGGGAAGGCACCCGGCCGAGAGATTGTACGCGTGAAACTTCTACAGATTGCAACAACAAACAAAAAAGCATCAGCAACGAATTAAAAACATAATAAATATCACTTGGCAGACACGTTTGGCATTTCCGAGACCCATTAATAATTCGTTTACATCGAATTCGCTCTCAAATGTTTGTACGGCGAAAAAATGTCAACATTTTTAACTTATAAACTATGTTAAATATTTTTTAGCACAATAAACGACTAGTTTTAAATATTTCTCATATATCCGTAGTGCCAAAAATATGTGCCGTTTTTACATTTCCGTTTAGAAAAGCTTTATTCTGATCAATTTTGTCGTAAAGTGCAGAGAGTGGTTTTGCAAAACATTGAATAATGACGCTTTATGAGATTCGATGGAGATGAATCCAGGTTTTTTCAATGATGGATCGACTGAAAGACCTACATTAACTCGCTCAACTGTATATTGATATTTTTGGCGATCAAATTCATTCAGAATTCATCAATAGGTACAACGTCATCTTGCACCAGAATATAAAAACTCTTCCTTCACATTTTGCTTCTGATCAAATGTATATGATTAGTCGATATATGACAATGCCTAAATACTAATCCCTGTCAAGATTGATGATATGGTGGAATTGAGGATACGTAGGTAGATCGACAGTGTTGAATTTCATTAAATAAATTGATTCACATCAAATCTTATCTCATATCGAGGAAACTCTTCAAAACGAAAACAAACTTAAGCAGCTCAAAAACTCTCAAACTTCTCTGAGAATTGAAATGAGGCAGATAACGATGTCGATTCAATTACGTTCATAAATTGCGAAAATCATTATTCCAGACGTGTGCGTCAACCGGTTAAAAGGTCCTCACCAAGAACTTCAGATTGCGCTATCAAATATCGAGCCGAATGTAAAACTTTTGCGTTCATTGAAACAAGCGCAGGTATCACATTGATTAGTCATTATTTTATAACAATTATTAAGATTGCATAAAAGTAAACATAGCATAGTTTTTATGTACGAGGTACATTCATAAAGTAAGTGTACTGTGACGTAACGGGCAATACTGAGTGTGGCTGGGGATAAAAAGTGGGTTGTTCATTGCACGTCTGAGTCAAAGACAATCGTCATACTAATTCTTAAGCAAAAAAATCAAGGCCTCGATGTTTTGGGACCGAAAAGGCATAATTTTGACCGAATGTCTGCCTTGGGGGGAGACCATCAATGCACAACGTTATGGTGAGACCCTAAAAAACTCAAATGGAGCATTCAAAACAAAAAGAAGGGAATGCTGACAAGAGGAGTGGGTGGGATGTTTTGAATCACCCCGTATTCTTCTGATTAATGCCATCAGATTGTCGGAAAAGTCCAGCTTAACGGTAAATAAAGTATAACTGTGTATATGGTGGGACAGCCTTGTTGCTATTTACTTTGAACTGTTAAAACCTGATGAAACAATTAATGATACTCTGCATTGTCAACAATTGGAAAGAATGACAAACAAATTTTTAAAAAACCAGGCCGTTTTTAGTAAATAATAATAAAATAATTCTCCAGCAGGACAACGCACGGCCGCATGCAGCAAAAATTACTCAGGAAAAAATTATCGAACTTGGCTATGAACTTTTACCGCATCCAACATATTCTCCGGACATCGCACCATCGGATTATTACGTATTTTATTCGCTAGAACTTCGGAAATCGGAATTGATAAATTACCCGAAAGATGGAAAAAGGTGTTAGAAAACGATGGGAATTATTTTGTGGATTAAATTTTAAGTTATTTCTTTAATAAATGTTTTTTTTTTTTTTGTAACTGTATTAAAATTCCTATTACTTTTCGGTCTTCCTAATAGAATCTTTGTGGAGGCCAATTGCAAAATCATCAGGAGTTGATTGAACAGTTTAGAAACGTCTGACAGCATTGAGAGCGATACAAAAGGAAGAATGAACCCAGCTGAACATATATAGAAAAAGCATATAGCTAAAGTGGAATATTCATGGTTCCTAGCTCATGCTCTGAATTTGTGCCGGGCATTAAAGGAAAAGCGGCCACAATGTGTCCAAAGATTTTATTACTTTTACTTAAACATTATTTGTATTTTATATATATCCAATACAATTGTACGGCAAAATTCCGGGTTATATTTGAACCCCCCTAGTATTTTAGACGTTTAAAAGAATAATTCGATTTATATCGATAAATACTCTATTAAGAGTCTATGAAGTAAATATAATGCAGAATACACTTATAATAAATGTCATAGTTAATAAGATTTAATGACAAACAAATCTAATATAATTAGCTGCCATGTGCTCGTAAAAAGCTTAAACATAAATAGGAAATGAAGAGGATGATGTTATTATGCTATATTTATTGGAAGACATTTGGTGATGTTTAAATTTGAATTGGATGGCGAAGGGAATCAAATATGCGCGATTGAACGGCTGTATAATTTATAAATACACTCGCGTATGCGACCGATCGTTTCGCCGGTTTATCTTTGGAAAGAATGCGGGCGACTGTTGCGATGTTTGACATTCGGATGTGAACGGAATTCCGCGACATGTGCGCGCAGAGAACGTCAGCTGAGAGACGATAGATACCCTGGTCGATGAGCCGCGTGGAGATGGGGAACTTGGTCTGATCTATCTTGATCTTCTCGGCGAGCAGCTCGCGCATGTATTCGCCGGCGCGCTCCGCCGCCGGTTCCGACGCATCGCCGTCCTGTTGATCGGAAACCGGCACCGGCCCGAGCGCCTTGGGGGGCCCGACGGACACCCCGGGTCCGCCCCCTCCGCCCTGCGCTTCCGAACCCGCCCCACGTTTGAAATCGCTGCCTCCGTATCCGTTCTTGTCATATTTATCCGCCATCTTCTCGATCGATCGAACGCACTGTTAAGAGACGACCGAATGCAGACGGATCCGCGACCAAACTAGTCAAACGACGCTATCGAAACAGTGTTGCCACCACAAAAAATATCCAATACAATACGCTTTTTATTTATACAAATTTTAATTAATGCATTCATGTTTATTCGCCGTTATTCATTTGCAATATTCGATGAAAAATATTTTGAATTGCATAATAAACGCCTATAAATATTTTTACAATCATCGCGCATCAAAAATATTCACGTCTTAAAAATACAACGCATTAAAATAACAAAAAACATATGATCACCTTATCTATTATGCAATATTATAAAACCGCAATCAAAACACATCGCGATTACATCGCCACATATTTTAAATTGTGGTTGGTATTATAAATGAAACGTCCGTTCAAAAACGACGCTCAATTTAACGAACCGGAACGCAAACCTAATAAATGAGCGACTGTAACGAGCACCACAATTACAAAGCTCAGCTGCCTGCCGAAAACGTCAGTTGCGGCGGATTAGTCGAGGGGTTGGTGTTCGACGCACTGCAACTTGAATAGGACATTATAATCGAATTATAGTCTGCAAAAATGATTTTATTCAAGAGCCTCGTGCTCTTTTTGATGATTGGATTGTCTTATTCAGGCAAGTCTTGATATTTTATTCAAACTTCAATCGCTAATTCTGTCTTGTCATTATTGTTGCAAATTATTTAATTTGAATTAAATTAAATTATTTATTAACCCTTTGCTCTTATCGTTTATCGCAAATTTGTCACAATAAACCCCATTGTACCATTGTATTTCTTACATTAACAATTAGATATTACAAATAGCTGCATTTTTAGCATTGTTCTGAAACAGTCTCGGTCTTACAAAGCTGTCGAACCCTATAAATATGAACGGCAATAAAAACAGTCCGAATGGAAACAAATTCGATTTTTCACTCTTGAACGAGCAAATTAATTCATCATTATCGATGCATTATCAAGGATTTTGTAAAACGTAGAAATCATCGTCCATTTGTTCCGAGAAGAAATTATATCTATCGAGCATTATCCGTTGCATTTTTTGAACTTTAACCTCGATATATACATAAAACGCATATGATTTATTGTATTTTTGTTTTTAGACAAAAATCACACTAGATACTATGTCGAGCCGCAATGGAGTCCCGTGTATTCAGTCAAAGGAGTCCTCAATATCCCGTACGCCGAGCTGATGGAGCCTTTCTACGCATGGTACGTCGATGTTTCTTTCGCTCTTATCGCATGAACTTAATTTAATTGCGCACTCCGATGTGAACTCGTGGACCTGGACGATAACGCGTTGGTATTTGTTCTTCTTTTAATTGATAGCGTTTATTTTTTTTACGAACTTTGACTCATCTGACCTACGTATAATATATGTGTTGTTCTTATTTATCCGACGTAAACATTGATATTTAATTTACCGAATCGGTAATAATATTTGCCACGACTGAAACAGGATTTATATTTCTGATCCGTTGTCTTGGATCAAATTTATATGTTTTTCCCGGTTCTGTAAATATGATATAATGGGACGATCAATTAAATTGGTCTGATGAGTTGATTTACAACAATACATTTTTAAACGGTAGTTTTAACTCGCTTATAAATCCCATCCTACCTACTTCATCTATACTTGTGCTCAACGTTTGCTCCTATGACAATCATCTTTCAATGAGATCTGGAATCTTTTAGATAGTCCATTGAAATATTTAAGGCATCAGATAATAACTTATAACTATTAAGGCGTCCCACATGAACGTTCGGAACTTGTATGAATTAAAACGCCAACCGCACACCATTTTACCATTTCCATCTGTCCTCAGCATCTTCCCTCCAATAGCCCAGGCCCTGACGTGCAACGTCTTTTGTTCAGCCCACAGTAGGCAAGCCCTTCTGACGAGTCTACTGCCATTCAGTACCGAATTTGACATGGCTCGAGGGACTTGACGAGTTTGCATCTATGCCATATGGTCTGTCCATTGGAGACGGCAAATTCAGACGATGCTTGTGATTGACGCTTTGCTCTACATGTCCATAACCCTTCGATTGGACATTATGACATCAGAGCCCAATGGTTCGTCCCGGTGGAGCCCGAATATTTGGCTTAATAATCTTCTTTCAAACCTCTCTAAATATATCACTTTGCGAATGATCATATGGTCGGCGTTTCACCCTCATAAACTACTACGGGACTTATTAGTATTTAGTAGTTAAAATTAGCTGGAGTTAAAACTGTCTTTCGGCAAGGCCATAGAATATCTCCTTGGCATGACATCAACTTGTTAGGGAACATTCCTTTAACTATGGGTATACTATCATTGGATGTATAGCAGGTTGCACCATCGTAACCTGCCGTATGGGCCGATAATATCCTTTAATCGGATCGCAACCCAAACTGCCACCTTTGGAGAATGCAAAGATCTTTGGTGGTTTAATTTCGAGTTTTCCCTGTTCCATAATCTTCAATTTTGTTCATTTACATGTCCATTTAAGTGAAGGTGGACTTCATTTGTGAAGAAATTGTTATTGAAGTTGTTGAATCACTCGAACATTGTATCGACGAATGATCCATTTTGACTATATTTCCAAGAAGCGAGGAGTCACCTGTTCAGTTTCACCGCTAGCACTGATTACCGTATTGAATCCTGGATTCCACTTCGTTCGAGTTCTTCGCCATGTTGTGTATGAATTTTTATTCATACAAAAACGTGACATCATCCTGTCGATATTTATATAAAACAATAGAAACAGCAACAATGACTCCGTATTTAAAGAGCACAATACATTTATCGATTACAAATGGTTTAACATGTAAAATAATGAAAACGGCCGATCGTTAACCGGCATCGCGGCATTTTATTTCATACATTATAAACCATTTTTAAATGCATTAACGATAACACAGTGATCATTGTTAATTTATCATTAATGCGTTGTTTTTGAAGGTTTGACGCCGCCAATGGAAAATCTCGAATCGATTATTACGGCGGAATGGTGAAAACTTATCAGCTCTCGACCAAAGCCGTCGGCGAATTCGGAACGAGCATCAAAATTGCGCCCATCACCACCGAGGATCAAACCAACGTTGCGACATGCTTGCAAGTCAACGGAACTCAAGACTATTCCATCGACGTCCAAACGATCCTCCCCGATCTTTCAGGATTTAAATTCATCGGTACGATAAGATGAGAATATATTCTACAACATATCGTCAAACGAAATATTAATATTTTACACGCGTAGGTACCGAAATTATCAATGGAGAAAAGGCCGATAAATGGTTCAAAAAAGAAGTGATCGGAGAGAAAGCAAACAAATACACAATGTGGATCAAATATAAAAAACCGTCCTCCGGAAAAGACATCATTCCAATACCGCTCAGGTTTATTGTTTGATCGATAATTTAATTGTTATCATAATTTAATTTGTTTTATATGAATACGTTGTCAATTTCAGGTATGAGATGCGCGGCTTTAATTCGTTATTGGGATCCCATTACGATCATTATTATTTGGATTACGAAGATTATGACGTATCTGAAACTATTCCCGAGGGCATATTCACCATTGAAAGTGAGTTTGATATGAAATATATATTTTTTAAATATAAGTGAGCCCTGATCACCGACAATGTATATCACCGATGTGCAGCGTCTTTTACTATTTGATCTACCCAGCATAGGTAAGGTCTTACGACGGGTCTTCTGCCATATGGTCCCGAATCTAATATAGCTCGAGGGACTATGAGTCGTCATCCGTTCCCTATGGCATGCCGAGTGGACACAGCGAACTCGAACGAAGCTTGTAATCACTGCTTTGCTGTTCATATCCATCCCCACTTGATATGATCTCATGACTTTGGAGCCTGAGGTCTCATCATTAATAAACATTAATACCGCCAATGCTTTTGACTTAGATTTAGCCACGACGGCGATGTTGGAAATCGACACCTTACTGTCACATTTTTTGAAAGAATAATCTTATATTAAACAGTTGGTCCACAGTGGACCTGCTCAGTCTGAAACCGCATTGGTGCGTTCTGAGAAATTTCTCCACGATGGAAGACAGCCATCCGATCAGCGCTCTTTGTAGTTGAAGCACAGAAGCCTTCTTATGAATGGGAATTGAATTAATCTTGAATATTGCCCAAAATGAATCATCTTTATGTTTATTTCTAGATATGACGTGCATTGGATTCCCTGGTCCTGGATCGAAGCATGTTTATACGTTCAACCCAATGAGGGAATTCATCCATCCAATTTCAACAGATCACGTCGATCATGAATTCTTCAAGTATGTTGATATACAGTTTCAATTCCATCTTAATCGGCATAAAACGTATAACGCGCTATTTGAATATTTTCAGATTCCTTTCAAAGCACAAGAAAGCGTACGGCAGCAGGATAGAAATCACAAAAAGAAGAGAAGTTTTCCGTCAAAATCTGAGGTGCCAAAATAAATCATTAAGACGCGATAACATCAACAATACTTATTTGGGTTTAAAAATGATTTTTTTGTATTTTTTCAGATACATTCACTCGATTAACCGCGCTCACTTAGGCTACACATTGACTGTTAATCATTTAGCAGATCGATCTGATCTTGAATTGGCAGCACTTCGCGGTCGTCGTCACTCGACGTACGACAACGGCGCGATGCCTTTCCCATACAATAAAAAAACTTTGACCTCGATCAAAGATACGGTTCCGGCAGAGTTTGATTGGAGACTGTATGGAGCTGTTTCTCCCGTCAAAGGTTTTATTATTTAACATTAATAGAAAAAAGTAATTATCTAATGTATTATCTTACTATTGTGTCGTTTGAAATTCCAGATCAATCGGTTTGTGGTTCATGTTGGTCGTTTGGCACAATCGGTGCTGTAGAGGGAGCGTTTTTCCTTCATAATGGTGGTCATTTGACGCGTCTCAGTCAACAAGCACTCATCGATTGTTCTTGGGGGTACGTTTCAAAAACATCTTAAAATTCGTATTCATTAGGTATGTGAAAAAATCAATGCCGTTTCACCAGCAGACGACGTTATAATAATTGTGTGCGTATCGCTTAAGTGATAACGCATTTGCGGTGAATTTTACTGCACTACTTTATTCAAAATAAATCTGTAGCCGAAGCACATAAAATCCTTGTAGAGACCTATGGTACATGTGAAACGCATTTTGAACTCGCAAAATCATCAGGAGTTGTTTGAATAACATTGGAATGATACAAAAGGATCAAACTTTGCTTATAATGCGTATTTTGTCTATTTAAAGATACGGCAACAACGGATGCGATGGCGGTGAAGATTTCAGAGCTTATCAATGGATGATCAAACATGGCGGAATCCCTATGGAAGACGAATACGGCGGCTATCTCGGACAAGTTAGCTTTGATTTCGCATTTATTTTTTCAATCTATTACGTATCGAACATTTTTAACAGTATATATGATTTTTCAGGATGGATATTGTCACGCTGATAATGTCACTCTCGTGGCACCGATCAAAGGATACGTCAACGTCACAGCTAACGATCGAGACGCACTTAGAGTAAGATTTTTATCAGCGCGTTTATCTCATTTTATTTAGTATGAATTTAAAATGCATTCATAATTCGTTTTTATAGTTTGCCATTTTCAAGCATGGACCCATTTCGGTGGCGATTGACGCCTCGCAAAAAACATTCAGCTTCTATTCCCACGGAGTGTATTTCGATTCAAATTGGTAACACTATCGTATTACATCGTATATTTAATCGTATTCATTTATTTGATGCCGTTATTTGACGTTTTAGCAAGAATAAATTGGAGGAACTAGATCACGCCGTGTTGGCCGTCGGGTACGGTACGATCGGCGGCGAAGACTATTGGTTGGTCAAGAACTCGTGGTCCAATTATTGGGGCAACGATGGTTATATTCTCATGTCTGCCAGAGACAACAACTGCGGAGTTGAGACCACGCCGACGTATGTTGTTATGTAATTTCGTTGGCGAAATCAAAATAGATCTCATAGTGCTTTGGGTTTATCAGAATTGTACGATGAAATTGTCGCAAATATTTTTAATGTAGCAATTTTGCGCTTCATATTGTGCTTACAAAACGGATGTCGATCTTAGAAAAGTCTCTCTATTTTAATGAATTGATTATTTTTAAGTCATAAGTGATATGAATTAAATTATGGCAAATGTGATATTGTTTGTCGCTATTAATATTTAATAAATTGATATTTTTAAATTTAATATTCTAGGTGAATATTTAGCCATTCCCTATTAATAACAGAAAATAAATAAGTGTTGTCACAATATTTCGTCTTTGTGGACATATAATGTATTTTTACAATATGATGAGCAATAAATTTTTAAATTTCCATTTGTATTGTTTTATTAGTCACTTCAATGCTTATTGTTACTCTTCAGATTCGATTTTGCTAATAGTGCAGTTACTAACTATAGTCCATAATTAAGCTAATATTATAAACAACCCTTTTTAGTCTTAATCGTATCCGGGATCTATCAAAGTGTTTGCTGTCTTGCAATATTAGGAGCCTCAAATGGACAAAGACTCAATATGTTTAGACAAAAATATGGGGGAATGTTATGAGAAACTAAAAATATGATCTCTTGAGCCGGATAATACAGGGAAAGATCATTGATCACTGAAGTCAGAACCGGCGGAAGACATCACGGCTGAAGAACCTCCAGCAGTGGATTTATCTTAGCACCATAACATTGTTCTGGATAGCAGTCGACAAAATCAAGATGGGATTTCTGATTGCCAACGTCCTTGGAAGACACAAAGAAGAAGATAAGACAGAAATTAGGAAAAGTAGAAAAATGAGTCACGGGTGCTTTGACCCTGGAAGGCTTTTTTAAATGATCCACGCATTAATTTATATAAACCTTTTATATCAAAAGAGAACAAACAATCGAAAATATTAACACCTTACGTACCTTCAATGTCAGTAGAGCAACAGCTGTAAAAATACCTGTGAGTACGGTGATCTAGACATTCTTCTCAATGACGCCCAAATCCTCACAATCATTGCGGGAGATCTGAACGCCAAACATCACAGCTGAAATTGTATACGCAAAAACTCAAACGGCAAAATCTTATATGACTACGTGTAAAGTAATCCTGCAATAGAAATCTGGGATCCTAGCGCCCCCACTCACTTCGGACGCCGCGGAGTCCATGATATCTTAGATATAGTTAAAAATTTCAGAAATAAATGGAACTACAATATTCAAGTAGTCAGCGATCTCTCGTCAGACTTTGACCCTATCATTATTAATAAAAATTTCTTTATGGAACCTAAAAAATCCATCAATTGGAAACTATATCTACAACCATTAAATTTCCTGAAGCATTGAACTCGATCTCAGATATCGAGGCTGCAGTTAACAAATTCAATCAACAAATTAATTCTGCCATTCAAATGATAATATGGGGTCATAAGAGGGCAGTGAACTATACGCATTCTGTAGATGCTCATAGAAGGCGTCGTTGATGCTGTCACCGCTCTGTGGGAGCATACAATCAAGGATAAGTTATGCCCCCTGCCTCTTATGCGCAGCGTACAAATTCAATCAAATTCGTCGCCACTGTACAACACCGCAGCCTCCCCGAGAAGTCGATACCCGGAAACGGGACAACTCGCGTATCGTCGCGACGAAACCTTCCGGACCGTTCCAAGAATTGATTATCAAAAACTGGCAACACCTACTTGGGTGCTCCCTAATTAACTCCCGAAACGACCACACTTTGAGGTATTTCGCCCATCACGCGATCTGTCCATCCATTGTATCAACCTGTTAAGTGGGCATGACGTATATATACGTCCAACGTAAACAGTATCAAAATTGGTTAAGACGTATATATGCGTCCTCGAAATATTTGTTGAGTCCTATAGCTTGTTGTTCCACGCCTGCACTGTTGGTTATTTGTGTGTATAGTTAATTGTGACAATTTATTAATTGTTTGATAAATGAACGATCGCTCGATCGCGCTAATGAGCGAATACTGTTAATGTGTTAAGAAAGATATATTGTATCGTGAAATAAAACAGCATTTGATATTTGACACATTTTTAATTTATTTGAAACAAATCTGCAGTTTCAGTGCAATAAATACAATGTATTTTAACTGATGCCGATTTAAAAGTTATCTTTTATAGATACAAAAACGAATTCAGTTTTAAATAACGATCAAAATATTACATCAACATCAGATTAACAATTACTGCTTAACTAGTCTGAAAGTATTCATTGAAAATTGAGAGAGAGAGAGACATGTTTTATTCAAGTTTCGAGGTAAAACTATTTAGAACACACTATCAAATTTGAAGATGGAAACGATCACACTGCAACGGCGTTCACATGGTGGAAAATAGGCTCATTATGTACATAGTATATAAAAAACTTTGTGGTTCTCATTTGGCTTTTATTAAAATTAAATCAAATAGTTTAGTAAAGATATATAAAGACATTAAAAACATAGTATAAACGGCACATTTAAATCGCAGAGTCCAAACGTTGTTAATCGGAGATCTTAAAAAGACTGACGAGCAAAATATAAAACATGCTATATAATTAGTATTGTGTGATAGCTCTAATTTTGGCCCCACAAGGTCAATATTTTCTCGAAACATTAAAAAATAAATATAATTTTATGGCTTTGACGTAAATTCAATATACAATATCTGCGTTGATTTATCAAATTTATTCATAAATGCGAAATAAAACTAAAATGTAAATTAAAACTTACTGACTTTTATTTGGAAATTTTGATTTTAACGAACAAAACATATTATACAGTAAAAATATAATTATATAAAGGATCTGAAAATATTTTCAGAATATGCAACGAATTGTAAAAATATTATTTTATAAAACAACGTAAATACAACGTTTAAATGTTAATATTTTTTATTGCTTCGTTTTCAAAATGTACAGAATCTCCTCAATCGATTATATTCCATCGTCCTATTCCAACACAAATTCAGCAGAGTTTTAATAATAAAATGAAGATTGAGGGCCCTGTTTAATATTTCATCAGTTGTGATTCAAAACTATTTAATATCCTTACGACGAGGAAGAATCTGCTAAGAGGATTGACTATTATTTATATAATGTTAATAAAATGTCATCGCAGCCGGGAAACTATTTCTGAAATATATTAAGAATACATTTACAAAAAGTATTTTTTTCATATAGTATAATAGAAATATCATGAAGACATATATATCACTTTAGACAAAAATAATGTACCATCAAAGGTAGTTGACAATTTTCACATTTAGATATTTAACATATGTAATACATTAATCACTTATTTTATTATTTATCGTATATACATTAAAAATACTTTGTGCCATTATGATAAACCGACGTTTCATAGTTCCACATTCGTAAAGAAAGTCATGACGCTTTAAACTCTTTAAAATAAATACTTAATAGTTACATACCTAGATTAAACACCCATTTTTATAGCTAAGTTATACATCTATTTTTATCAATATTGACCAGCAATGTGATAAAATTTGGCTATAAAATAATCTGAAAAGAAAAACAGGCTGCTCGCAGCGCTCCGACTTAAATACGATGAATCAAACACATCGACTAACATAATAAATAAAGAATAACGCTACAAAATACTAAATGAGCAGAGAACGGGGGGGATATATAATAGAATCAAAATCATCTATACAACTCCATTCCATTGTAATACGGCTTAACCCACTGATGAGTATGTGAGCACATGTTGCGGGCCATTGCGCTTTATTTAAAATTATGCGCTTGTATTCAGCGGCACGAAAAGTGGCTTTTAACAATCATTTTACAGAAAGATTAAGTTAATGCTTGCTTGGAAGACATACCGTCATATGCCGTCATATATGCTCTATATTATATTTTTAACGTTAACTTGAGAAATTTCGTCCCAAGCAGCATTTTAAAAGCATTCAGACTCTGTAGTGGATTTGAGTTTGTATTAAGTCGTCTCTTAAGCACGTCTCAAACATGTTCTATTGGGTTCATATCGGGGCTTCGGAATTCTTCAAGTTCAAATCTTGTGTCACCACCTCGAGTTTTTCTTGCATAGAGACCAATCTGCTGATACCGTTTTAAAGTATTTCGAAGAGTCGTACATGGTGCAGTCAGGGTAGTAGCCACCTTACACTTAATTCAGCAATTCAAGCAGCATTTCAAGATTTCAGAGATCCAATTTGATCGCACTGTCAATAAACCACATTTAACTCAATGAAGTCGTCGCGGGCCACATTCCGCGCCGCTGAGTGTATTCCTTTATTTTCTCACTTCCAGAACAAAAATTAATCAAAGGGTTAATCCAGTTGCTATCATTTTGATTCCATAAAATACACGTCATTTATCCGAAGGTAAGCCAAAATCTATTTCATTTTAGATACATCCACCAAATATATCAACATTAACAATTTATATCAGTGGATATCGTTTTTGGTCAACGAACGGCAATAATGTAAAGTCTTACGGTAACATTATACGATCCTTTTACACCTGATACAATTTCAAATCATCTATAACCGCTCGGGACTATAGAAAAGCTCATGGATACTCCAAGTTTGATGGTGTCCTTGGCTCTATATAATTTGACTTTTGGGTTCTACGATATTCTCGCCATTTTCGAAATAAAAAATACCGAATTTCATTTACATTAGAACACCGACTTAATTGAATATTTCGCTCCGCGTGTCGACTGTTGCATATCTTTGATGCGCGTCGTCGAATGAAACATTCATTTACGATTAAAAAGATGTGTGATTTTGAAGATTTTAAACGGCAATTATTTCAGCCGCATTTCCAACATTCAATATCAATATTTTTTTAAAATCGAGAACTTCTAATACATACAATTTGAAGTTCAGACACAACATAAAACAACTATTAAAATTAGCATCTTATTTGCGAATAAAGTTTAAAAAGTGAACAACTATACTTTCACCCCAAAAAAAAAAACTAATGCAAGATTGTCATACGAGAATTAAATATTACATTTTTATCAACGCTTGAGGTCGTTCGCAACACATGTTTAAGATTACGATTAAAATTAGACGTTTTTAGGGCACAACATTTATGGCTAAACTCTATCATGTAAGGCAAGATGGAGTATTTAATTAATACATCCTTGGAATATGGTTGGATTTTTAGCGCCTGATATTTGTGAAATTATTTCAAATGCGTATTGAAGTGTTTGAGAATTATTTTCTAAAGTATTCACTGTCGTTACTATACAAATATTAACAACACAAAATCCAAATACAATGTGCCAAAATAGTATTAGAACTTTCGCTATAAAAGTAATTCGTTTTTTATTCAATTTGAATGCATTTTCAATGCGCGGATGTTATTCAGGAGATGCACGCAGGTCTAATAAATTCAGATACAGTAACAAAAATTCTAATACTGTCGTGGAATTTGGCCGTGAAAATTTAGCGATACGTTGTATGAACATGAAAGCTTAAATTATTCGAATTAATAATAAATTTTAAATAATATTGAACACTTTTATCAAAAACATTGGGTACCATCCCATATTTAATATTTCAACGCAAATAATCTCCTCGTTAAGACGCAATGGAAGAGCGATAAAAGCGTATATCATAGAAAAAGAATTACAGTATAGACCTGCACAAATTTTGCAAAATATTATTTACAAATACAAAGATCATGGTTGTATCAAACGCTTTCAGCGTAACGCTTTGGCAAATTATGAAAAGCATCATTGTTACGCTTACAAAAATGTATAACACTCGAAAACATCATATTACAACACTATATACGCGTATAAGAAATTAATTTGGCTTCCTCAAATAATTTGCATCCGACTCAATGTCTATATAATAATGATTAAATATGTACAGACGCTTGGTCCTGTATGATCTAAATGTATCTATATGTGATGCGGTTGTCCTACAGTATATAAGTTATTGGTCGTAAATTTTTTTTTTTGTAAATGAACGAAAAATATCCACCTTTGTATATAGAAATATATTAATAAATGCATTTGTGCAGTGCCAAGGATATAAAAATCTTATAGAGATTTGAAAAATATCGAATAGATGAATCGGTTATGGAAAATAGACCTTAATTATATGTATATATATATATACGTACTCAAATTTAAGTGCAACCCTCCATGGTTTCATAAAGATCCGGATTACGAAAACCAGCGATAATATATACGTGAATGCTTTAAACAAAGTTTAAAAACAGTGGTAACCCATTTGCATCACTGGCGGTTGCGCGCACGTATCCTGTACATAATAATTAATTATATTTTTAAATTAAAATATTAATACAAATATGCACAAGCATTTTAGTATCACTTGTGCCAAAAATACATGCCGTTTTTATACTTCTTTTTAAAAATCTGACTGGCATTGCCGTCTGAATGCATACAATTTGCTAGTTTTGCCGGATTTTGATAAGATAATTTTTCGTTACTGGATGAATCAGGTCGCGGAAGACCTAACACACGGGATAACAACGTTCTACAAGATTTGACGGTGATAAATCCAGGTCTTTCAAGCGATAAACGCAAAAGAGAATGGGTGCATCCGATAAAATCCGGTCTTTATTCATTTTTTGCTTCCAAACCGAAAATTTTCACAACAGGAGAATCCAAAAACTGTAAACCAGATCTTAATTGTAATAAAAAACGGCACGTATTTTTGGCACTACCGATAGTAAGAAATCACTATTGCATTCCATTACACTTAAAATACCTATCCATTTCTAAAAATTATGTCTTTTCTATCCGTTTTATTTTAAATTAAATATATTTTTGGTAATATTGGCATATTTACATCATTTTTAACGATGCAAATGGGTTAATAAAGGATTTTTAGAAATGAAATATAATGTTTTTAACACACATTTTTCTCAGATATCGGTGATAAAAGTGAATTCGTATAATTCGAACAGAGTTTACGTTTTGAATGTAACATTTTGTCCTGATTGAAATCCCACGTTTATGCTAGGAAAATAAAGTCAAACTCAAGATTGCCGTAATTTCAACTACGTACGTATCACCCGCTACAATGACAAGATGAATGTGATTAAACTAAAATGTGAATATCACACACTTTGAAGAGTACAAATAATATAATTCTAATCAATTCACCCATTTTAAATGTTTACATTGTGATATATTTTTATTTTATATCTACGCGCGGCAGATCGTCAATAGATGTACTCTTGATCGCATAGTCATGCTTGCATGCATATATGCTCGAATTAACAAATATTATTTCCGGATGATCAGCAACTGTTTCCAAGCTCTTTATCTCTGAGGTCGAAAATTTTGCCATCGTTCTCCGGCTCTCCGTAATATTTTTGCCCATCGTCGTCTGCGTTTGATTCTAAATCATTGTTGCTCGTGACTAATTTTAAAGTGACTAAATCCTTTTGGCTTTCTAGCCCCAAGACGATGTGATATCCGCCGGTCATAATTTCGCACGAGCTAACTCGTTCCGGTGGTGTGTATACGGATATTAATGTGCCTTAAAAGAAATATTAAATACGTTTACGATTGTTTCGAAACCTTCATTAAAGAAACGCAGGCTATGTATCATTTTACCTGTGTGTAAATCCCAAAGTCGAACTGATCTATCGCGACATCGCGTATCACTCGAAAGTAAACGTCCTCCATTCGGTGCGAGCCTCAAGCATGTTACGGCTCCGGTATGACCCCATAATGTAAACCGACAGTTTCCTATGAATAAACGTTTTAAACATATTAAATGAGAAAATTTTGGTTTAATTTATTTTTTTTAGTACAAAAAATACCTGTAACTAGGTCCCAAACAAGGATTCTTGCATCGTCAAGGCCGGATACAACACAACCGTCGATAGAACTGATAGCTAATGAGGCTGTATCGCGTCCCGGTTTCCATTTTTTGAATAGAGTTCCAGATTGTAAATCGTAAACTACTATAAAATTGGGTGCGGGCTCATCAAGCTCTAATGCCACTACACATACATAGGAACCTACGAAGCAAAAATATAATTTTAATCCACGATCAAACATGATTTTATAAATAACAACGAAAATACGCATACCTTCATGAGTGATAGCCGCTAACGACGTAATAAAATCATGATGCGGAATCCTCAAGTCGTAGAGAAGCTTTCGCGAACTCAAATTCCATACCAACAACGGAAAAGGTTTTTGGGTCTCGTCGCCGCAAACTAATATTCTACGCGTAATATGAAAAATATATTTATTTAAATACGTTCAATTTTTATTATAACAATTTAATTTTCGCATAAATACCTTCCATCTCCCGATACAAGTAGAGAATTGAGGAATCGATCCTCGCCGGCTTTAAACGTAGTAACACAATCTCCTAATAAAAAGCAAAAAATATTTATTATATCGTGTTCAATTAAACAAATAATATAGCACGAATCAAATAAATAAAAATACCTGTATCCGTGTTCATAAGATTGACGTACATTCTATTGCGAGATAAACAGACCAAGTGTGATGGATCGTGCAGTCCATAAAATGGCATTTTTTGATTCATAACACCTTTCAGCGGCGTCAAAAACGTGCCCTGCAGGATGTAAAATGCTCCTTAATGAAAACTGTTTATATTTAATTAAGGAGATTTAAATAAATAAAAATTGCTTACCTGATTAAGATCATATACTCGGAGTTCTCGTCGACATAATACAACGCATCTATGTTGATCTATCGCGACCAAGTTAATGGGATGCGTGACGCCTTGTAGCGTTCTAACTTTCTTGCACCTTAAATATAATTATATTCGAAATGTACACCTGATCAGATAGAGAACGTCTTAAAAATTTCCATCCAGAAAGTAAGGTTACGAAGGCTTTTGGGGTTTGACGAATTTGTGCAAAAAATTGAAGAACAAATGCGAAAAGACCGCCGTGTGACGCTAACATTGCTAACATTTTTCAGTCTCCTCGATGAATTTGGCTACAAGAAGTTGTGTCCAGAAGTGTCCAGAAGCTTTCTGGACTCCATCATGACAGTATACAAAAGCTGGTGCCCCGACTACAGAAATGTCTTTATCTCGACGGTGATTACGTTGAAAAATATCCCGTGAATTCGGGTTAAATACAAGCATTTTTGAAGCTTACATAAATGTTGTAACCTAACTTTCTGGATGATCTTCGTATATGTCGTTAAAATACCTAGCAACATCCCAAACGCAAATTTCTTCCCTTTCCGTTGATAAACTAGCTACGAAACCGTCACTTTTTTCTAAACGCACAATCAAATCGTACATTTTTGTATCAAATACATCACTTGTGGATAAGTCTTTTTTTCCTTTTGCTCCACCCGCAGGCTTAATAAGATTCAGGGGTACTAGAGACGGTATCGGTGGATTCTTGGCGTTTTCGTACCATCTCAGACAGATTTCTGTTTGTATTCCACTTCCGCTAGATTTATCTTTTAAATATAAATACATTAGTGTGTAAAATTGCTTAGCGTCGTAATTTAGAGCGAACGAGTTGATTTCTAGAAACTCTTTTAGGAATCTAATATGTTCAGGCGTATTTTCATCGTAGTTCATTTCTAGCAAGCCGATGTCTTCGAGCAATTGACCACATCCTAAAGCCGATATTTTATCGTATATCCACGTGTCGTCAGTGAAAAACTTTTCATTGGCAAACGACTCCATATCAGGCTTATTAAGATAATATCGTTGATACGGCAGCTCTTCTAGCTTTCGTGCGTTAAAACTGAAACAATGGAAATAAAATACGCGTTAATAGAACTGATTGTGTTATAAAATATAAGCGATTGATTTATCGTATTTACCATTCGGGAGTAATTCTATTTTCTTGTGATATTAATCGTCCCACCATTTTAGAATCCCTTTCTTCAAACCATTTACCCTGTTTATGACGATAAAAAATTAAGTTTTTATAGCAACTCTAAAAATGATTGTAATTGAGTTCGTTTTCGTCAATATATACCTCAAAATAATCTACTAATTTCTTTCGTATGTGCATTTCTGCCTGTGGGAAGAAACATTCACGCGCTGCTTCTTTTAACGCTCTATCCCTCCATCGAGCGCGCCCATCTCCGCCCCAACGGAGGAACGGAGCCAAACGAACAGACGCTCTCGCCCAAAATATTGCCGCCGGAGCCCACGGAACTAAATATACAATGTAATTAATATACAATTTAAATGATATTTTATGTTTTTTTTAAAAGATAAAAATATTAGACTGACGATAAGTATCATCGCTGTGAAATTGTTTATCTCTAGCTAATAAATCGACCATTTCATGATCGGCTAAACCGTGCCGAGACGCAGTTAAAGCTCCCAAGCAAGCACGCAAACGTCCTTCTCCGCATAGTTCTTCTAAAGCCGCTAGAGCACCGCCAGCGCTCCCAGATCCGCCGGCCCTAGCTCCCCATGCTTGCCATACTGACGTTCGCCATGCTAATATCTGCAATAATTGATAAATTTATAGACGTGTATAATAAAAATTAAATTATAATATAATATCTTTACTTTAGCATGCAGAGGAATCTTGCATTCTCCGACAGATTTGAGTACAGCCTCCTGTATGGCAGGATTCACCGAATGATTGTATTGTACGACACCCGACATAACAATACTTCTGGCTTCACTTTTTTCAAGATCGGGCATTTTCATAAAGCAGCCTTCGGCGAGCTTGGCTCTCAACGCTTCCGCCGCTTGCGGGCACGATTCTTTATGACCTTCAGCGACGGTAATAATAATTTTTACGTTATCGGGTAGTTTTGATGGAATCCAATCCAAACCGGAGGCTTCAAATTGTTGAATTTGATCAAGACCGTCTACGATTATAATCGTAGGACGCTGCTGTGCAATTTCGGAAATAATTTTTTGAAACGCGTCACATAATGTTGGAATGTCCTGCAATAAAATATGATTAAAAAATAAATATATCAATACGAATTTTGCTTGATTATACGTTCATTTACGTACATGTTTTCCTGCGTATTGGGAACCGCACATGATAATTGAGCATTGATTGACTATTGATCCTAGTACGTTTTCCATGGTACTAGACCTATTTGTAATACCGACGAATCTAAAATATAAATATACACGTAATTTAGTATCGATGATAAGTCAACGCGTTCTATTCAATTGATATCAAATATATTTAAACCTAAAAGCTAAGAAGGCATCAGGACTCCATTGATGACAAAACTGCGCCGCCCGTGCAACTAACGTTGATTTTCCAGAACCGGAAGCTCCAATGATAACTAATGATTGTGTACTATCACTAGTAATATAACTATAAAAATAATTAAATTAAAAAGCTTGTATGAATTCATATTTGTTTAAACGAAGCGAATAAATGATATAAAATACCTTTTAACGTTGTTAAGAACGGCTTCTCTATTTACACTGCTTTGTGCTGTTTTTTGGCAAAATACCGTGTGATCATTTAGTTCTTCAAATAAACTGAAATTAATATATGGAATTAATTAAGTTCATAAATTGTTATTGGGTTATCAATATAATGTAATATAATAGACGAAATACCTAGAATGAATGCCTTGTGCGTGTGTTAAAGGAGATCGGGAAGCATGTTCTTCGATAATGGCTTCGGCGGCGGCTTTAAGCCTCTCCGCTAAATGAGCACGCGCTCCTGCTAAATATTGTGCGTGTTCTGGAACGTTCGGCTGCACACCGTCTATACCGGTTCCGGCCACCACTGCTCGAGCAATATGTTTTTCTATCAATTGAGACTGAAATCGGATATGCACATTAATAATAATTTCTCTATTTGTGTAATAAAAAGAAAATTTCATAGATGAAGACCTTTAGATCTTTTTGCAATATGGCAAGTCGCCTTTGAAGTTCTTTCTCCCCGGTGGTTTCATGATCGGGACGTCCCGCTTGTTGCATGAATACTCTATTAATCCACAAGCATCTCCGCGCTAATTCCTGGCTCATAAGAACCGTATTGTGGACTTCCTGTTCAACTACTGTTGTAAGATACGCATCCCTCAGTTCAACGGATAGCACTTTTTGAAAAACGGCAAGAACTCGTCGTTCTTCATCGCCTTTATCTTCATTGCCGCGCTCAGTTAATCGGTAACACGGTGGTGATGCCGCACTATCGACTTCATACCTGTTTATCAATATATTTATTAATCGCTTACATAGTATATGTATCGATTTCCGAGAATTTAAATCAAAAATAAATTTACCATCTACTAAGTAATAATCGGTCGTCTTCATTTTCTGCACTATCGACGGCCGCACGAAAATCTGAACTTTCAATAGTGAGGGGTAAGAGAGGAGTGCCGAGTGAAGAGTTTAAAAACAAAACAGGTATTACATAAGAGCATTCTGAATGTCCTGAAACATAATTATTTTTTTATAATATAAAATATGATTTAGACGCTGTAAAAATATATATTTTATGTTATTTACTAGCTAATTCCGAGAGACAAAGACGAGGAAATTCATGGTCTCTTTGAGCTTCTAACGGAGTTCTCCAATGCAAATCGACAACGTGCAACTGCCAACCTCGAGTTCTGCACCATGTTCTTAATTCCGATACGACTTCGCTATGTAGCATTCCTTTCTCGACGCAGCAGTCTAAAATAAGGATTAATTTCAAAGCAAAATATATTTTGAGAACAATACAAATTGTAAAAATAATAAATCTGACGGCTTAAAAACAACGGATCCATATTGTGAAACGTAATTCTCGCTGATGAGGAAGCAAGTCAAATGACGCAACTCGGTTGTTTTATTTTTACATGTGCGTCAAAATGAATTGCTACGTCAAAGTACATAATTCTTCATGGCAAATTTTAGTAATAAACAAATTCAAATAGATATTTGTGATGCAAATAGAGAGCCATAAGAAAATCATTTAGACTAGATGTCTCTTTTCAACGTTCAAGCTAAAGCTGTCAATGACCTAATTATGCCGGCATACTTTAAAATACTTCCATACGTGTAAATCTTTCAAAATAAAAAAATAAAACATTCCAAAATTTAGAAACTACTCCGTAGTTAAGAGAATATCGGAATTATTTGTATGCCATTTGAATATATGCTAATTTTATAATTTGTATTCATGAAAAATATTATCAATGCTCGGCAATGAAAGCAAATCTCGGAGATGCTCGTCTAAAAGTAAATAATAGGATTATCGTAGAACCTTTTTAATAAAATACAAATAACATGAATATTAATACCTTGTGAATCGGCGGCTGATATATAAATAACTATTTTGTTAATTTTTAGTAGTGGTTTGGCTAGTCCCGCCCGTCCTAATATAAGAAGTAAAGCAGCATCAGGCAGGGCCTATCGACAAAAAATCACAGTATGTTTTTAAGATCCAAAATTTTAAATAAACGCGTATAAACAATGTAGGACCTGTGTGGCACTGGGCAGTCCGAGAGCACCGAGTCTATCTAAATCTGAACCAGTTCCGGGTGCTCCGATCGGTGAACTTAAAGACATGGAATCTATAATGAAAACAATATTATATTTAAGCTGCATTGCGTATGACTTATTACGTAGCGTAGGCACTGACGGTATTTACCTGATATGCTAGAGCTGGCCACGCCTCTCAATACCTTAGCGAGTCCAGGTTTTTTGCATTCGCTGCGGTCTATCGTCTGCGGTGGTTGAAGTTGACCGGGGGGACCGCCGGTTCCCGGTACCGGGGGTCCTGATCCGCTTATTGCCATGGCGGCGCCTTCTACCGATGATTTCTTGCATGTTAACTGATATGATGGCGATCTGTAAATTACAAAAATAATATTTATATTCATTGTAGAATAACGGTTAGCCATTGTAATAAAAAACCAATGGTTTTCAAACACAAAATAAAATTGTTTAATCACTCGATATATTTGGGACCCATAATAGAGTATCAAATAGAATCACTTCTGATGGTAAGGCATTGAAAATAAAGCACTGTGGATCACTGCACGCCGCATGTGCGTGCATACTCTCTCTTGGTCGCACGAGTGCGCACACAACATTTGAGTGCATACTCATCAACGAGTTAAACTATGTTTCAGTTGAATAGAGAATGTAAACAAAGCATTTTAATAATTTTGACAATAATTGGCAAATCAAGTAACAAGGGCTTGGGACGCAAAACGCAGAATACCAACGTGGTCGAGAATTGTACGTGGCTTTTATTTTACTCCACCGTTCTACTTTACACGAACCAACACTAATTGACTCCGTTTTTATAATATATATACTAAGTTGTCTAGTTTCTCTTTGCTTCGTTATCGCTTAAATATTGTAAAATTTAAACAACCCACTCGGTCAGTCTTCTTCGGAAAACTTCGTTTCATAATGAAAGTTTGTAATCGTTCTGTAGACATGTTCTGGTATCCGATCGCGAGGCGTTCATATGTCATATCAGCGGTCTGAAAAGCGGACAGATTGGACATACAAACTTTGTGGCCACTCCGTCCTCTTTTAGTGCTTTTTACGGCATTTTCTATGATCTGTACGATCACGGAAGCAACGTAGCTTTTAAATATTTTATATCTCTGTTCTATCATAGTATTTTTTTAAAAACAGTAACCGCCATCTATACGTTAGTTCGGGTACTTTTGGGACTATATTTGTATATCATTTTAAAACACACATTATAATAGTATTAGTTTTATATTTTTTATGTATTTAATAGATTTCCAAGGGGAGGGGGAGAGGCGGACGTCAGGTGCTTGCCACGGGCGCTTCATACCCTTGTTAGGGCCCGGATAGAAAATATGTATTCTAGAGAGTCAAAGAAGGAAAGACGTTTCTCATTTAATGTCTATATATTAGTATACACGTCACATGATTAATAGTTCACTATATTACCAGTCAAAACATTTTTTTGTGCGGTTTAAAGATTTAATTTACATATAAACGAGCGTGGATCTACCTTGGCTAGACCAGTTCACACAACTGGGTAGTTTTAATCATCTTCTTTTTTATTGCAAAAAAATAAAATAAACGAGGATACTACGACACAAAATAGAAAACAGACTCGAGAAAAAAAAATTAAGAGATTTGGGAGTTATGTTTAGTCACTCATTTAAAAATATTGATATAATATTTTCGGCTATTTTTAATAATCAGAATCATACTTAGCAAATATTTAGCAAATAGGTTTTTAAAGTTGATTTTAAATGTTATATAATATTGTTAAAAATGAGTCTTGTCGTTAAATTTAGTTACGACACACTTTTGGAGTAGTCTTGGGTCGAGTCAAGGGTCAAGAATCCACCCCTCTTTTCTACCACCTCGAGCAACATGCAAAGTAAAAATATTTCGATATTAAAAAATGACGGAATAACAAGCGTTACGTAAGCAAATCTATCAAAAATAGAGGTATAATTTAAAATATGGTAAATTGATATATTTCTATATTACAGTTAGTCAGCAAGTTTAATGTGTCAATTTAAAGTGACATATTTTAGCCCCCATCCAGAACGGCTCAATATCTAATGATCCGTCGTTTCTGACACCAGTGTAAAATGGAGCGGGCACACTCTCAAGGGAGTCCCCGCGGAGCGTGCACACGTTGCCCAAGAGATAGTTGTTGCTTGACAATTCTTTGTCAAAAGGAACCCGGAAAACCGAATGGGCTTGGGGGACCTCAAACTTAAATTGCGCCAAGGGCTTCCCAAATGCTAAATCTTCCACAGTTCACAAACAAATATTTCTAAAAAAATAAATGATATCGAGATATATTATATGTTCCCATAAGTGATGATCGGTACGTCCTGGTCCAATACCCAGAAGATCCTAAAGAAGTTGGGCAAGAAATCAAGAAGAATCAAATATCTGGTGTTGTTGATCGACCACAACATGACCCAACGGCTCAACATTGGCAGATTATTGCAAGGCGACGAGAGATGGGATTTCTATTCACATTATTTTGCATTGATAAAAAACGACATTACTTATGGGAACATCTAACACAACATTATAGAGCTAAGATCACTGCCAGCGGGGGCGTGGCCCCCCAATGAGGGTTGGGTCGATTTCAACGTGTTGATTTGAATGCGATGTCAATTGTCATCAAGCTGCGACACTGCGCCTCCCCTACGCCACCCGGCGGTGTTTATTTTCCACCTCCCGGATGTCCTCTGGCACGCCGAAAGGGCAAGGGGTTGATTAATTGCGAGCATTCATATTTTAAAATGTACGGGGTATCTATTTTTTGCCTGCCTCTGCTGATTTATGACGCACGAAACCCCTTCTTTCGCATTCCAAGCGGACAAACGGTGCAGTTGGCCCGTTGATTAGTGAATTAATTTGAAATTGAGTTGAACATAGATGATATATTCGTATGTCCACTGCTTATCGTCCACATAAATTCAATTTCCTCTTAGGATCGCGCAGCGCGAACGAAGCTTGTATATCGATACATAACCTTAACATCGTTGATAGCATACAATATTCGTTCATGTCTTAAATATACAATACAGTGAAAATGTTCACTCGATCACTCGAGTCCAAACGCATATATGCGCGATTACTCCTCAACGGGTTAATGATTACGATGTCAGCAGCGGGTAACGTCGTATGAGTGTTTTATAGCCTGCTCGTAGTATATGAAAATATAAACAAGCGATGTGCGGCATTTTTTTTACTCCAAAGCTAACATTGTTATTTCGTGATCCAATTCGAAACTAGCAGATTTACACTGTCAATATGACGTCAATCCGAATTGCCACGTGTAGAGAATTGTGTAAAAGCCAGTTGCTGATCCTACACATATTCCGAGTAATTGGACCCTCACCGGGAGCGATAAGCGAAAGCGCCATGCGAAAGACAACAATTTTAATGAATGTTTTGATTGCATCATCGAACAAATGAATAATATTATTGAGCGACCGATAGCAGATAGGGGGTTCGAGTGCAGCGAGAGGAGTCGCCGTTGGAAGGGGGTCAGATTAGAGTTATGACGTCACGCCGCCGACTGACGTCAGAGGAACCCCCTGACCCACCCCAGCCTTCGCAGGACCCCAGCCCCGTTATCCTTGTACCGATTGCCAATATCTCATAATCACACACACGACCCGCATTTATACTAATCATCGACTCCGAACACAAGAAACCTTCGTCGTCCAAAAACGCACGAGGTCACGGATGCCGAAGCCTTCGATTCAAACACACAAACAAATCCCGAATCAATTATGCGCTCACCCTATCAAATATTTAAACGAACCGATGCCGTTGTCACAATTCAAATATGAATTCTTTTATTTATCTGACGTCTGGATATAAAAGGAAACGACTGAAACGCGCACGGAATTGGCCACAACGTTTATTAAAATGTCCAAAGCCTCAGCGAGATAAAATTTGTACATAAAAGGGCAATAAAAGGGAATACAGTATTGCTGGAGATACGGTGTCGCCCGAGGGAAAACGTGAATACAAAATTGGGAAAACATAATCTGCGCATGAATTTGATTGAATCATGTTGTTTTATATATTTTCAAACGACAATTTAAGTCACAAAGCATTTATTTGATACTCGTTGTGTGGAAATTCCCAAAGAAAAAAGACAAATTAAAAATGCTTGTATTAGGTGCCCTCGAAAGAAATCCATTGTTTTCCTCATTTGAATTCAGTTTGTGTCGGTAATGTTGCGTTGTTGGATTGCTCGGGACGAGCCAATATTAAATCGGGAGGAGTGTTGCGTGGGGCAAATCAAATAAATAGCAAAATAATAGATGCGATACAGAGACAGCTGTGGGTTATCAGCCTTCGCGTTCGAAATAAAGCAATAGAGATTGGAATACGACCGTGGCCAAATCATGAAACCGGGGTACGTTAATCCTGGAGGGTTGAAGGGCCCAAGGCCAAGGATTGCATTGATCCAAGGAATCAGGATAAAATTTGGGATGCCGGAGCGTCTGGGGGATACGGAGTTAAAAGGCCGTCCACCCCAGGAAGCTCTCTTGGTTGCCGGATCTTGTGGCATCAACATCTCTCTGCCATGTAAAGAGCGAGGGGTACCTTCCGGGGACTCAGCCTCGCGGGTGCCCCTGCTTCACCTCCTACGCTTCAATGGTGTCAGAATCGTCGGGTCGTTAATGTTGAGCAGCATTGGATGCGCACTATCGACCACGTGGAAAGTAGCCGAGTCCGAAACGTCACAAAAGATATGGCGAATTAAATCAGTTTCACAGTGCATTGCATGGGGATGATAATTCGCCCATTCTACACGTCAAGATACAGCAAAAGAAATGGAACAAACAGAAATATAACCATTAACAATTGGTCCATGTTTGCTTCAAAATCAATACAACCTCCTTACAAATTAACCTGAGATGAAAAATTCTAACACAAAGAACATCAGCACCTCATTTTTGGTTTTGATTCTAGTCTGGTATAAACCTATCTAACAAATTAGTCAATTTGCTTTCAACTGCTCAACTGCCAGATATTAGCTCCAATTTCCAAAAGCCCAAAATAATACATTCATACAACAGTATACCAAAGGTGGCTATTGACACGATCGACCAGATGTGCAAAGTTATGATTTGCAGTCGCAAGACAAATAGATGGCCACAATGTGTATTTTACAACATCCTAAACCTGTGAATGGTCAATACGTATGTAATTTATGTGTCTAATATGGCAAGACAATGACAAAACCATCGAAACGTACAGAGTCTGTTCCAAGATTGGTCGATGCTCTTATTGAGCCGTTTTAGTTTGTTAGTCTGTGAGACTAATATTTAGTAACAGTGTAACTCGAATTTTATGACATAAAAAAAGCAACAAGCAGTGCAATAAAAATCTAGGGACTCTTCATTGTCAATTTACAATATAAGATCCATTTTGAACATCATAAAAGCACCATTGTGTAATTATTGCGTCAAAAAAGTTTGGCTTCCGAAAGAACGTTGTTTCGGTTTTAATCGGGCGATTTTAAATTTAGAAATGTAACTTTCATTCACAAAAAAAAACAATCGTAGTATTTCAAGAACGGTTCTATTTATTTCGTATGCGAGTTCTTACGGCACAATGAACGACCTATAAGTGCTCAAAGGATTTCAAAATTTATTATATCATGGCTATTCATGATGACTTTTTTCCCCCAATGCATTACATCATCGGTCTGAAAAGTTTTTGCCATTTAAATATAAATCGCATTGTGTTTTTCACCCCTTATAGCTGTGGGGTAACTGCGGCACGTGTACCCCCAATTCATGAAAGAAAACGTGTTTGGACTAATTGAGAAATTAGGTCCGTGATATATTTTCGTTCTTGATATAAAAAAAATATCGCTTTGCTAAGGAATTCTGAAAATATGAGTTTCAGAAAAAAATACAAATGCTCTCAGCTGTAAAAAAAAATGATGTATGAGTTGCTAAGAGACATTGCTCGACATTTGTATCGTTATTAACATTTGATGATGATGATGTTATAATCGCAAAACAGTCAATTGCAGAAGGTTTTTTAATATGAAGGGTGATAATTTTTATGTAGAGTAGAGGGTTGGAATTTGGTCAGATTGCAGTATAAGACCTCATTTTCATCATTAGTGTCTATGTCAAATTCAAGATCTCAATAAAAATGGCCCCGAAAACGCTTTTTTCAATACGTTCACCTAGGTGACTTGCTGGGCACTGATTGGAGTTACAGTTTTCGTGACGTTTGAGCCAATTCGTCCTACCATACATTTATATTAATTTAAAAAAGAACCCCTAGTCCTGCACCGCAATGCATATTGCATACAAACTTTCTGCTGAGACACGGACTAAATCTGGCAAAATTCCCGATTTCCCGACAAATTATTTATTTCTGTCGCTGCAGATGAATATTTATACACTATAATACTTTGATATGATTCGTAATTATATTACGGAGGGATACAAAAATTCTGAGCCCCGTATCTATTATATTTCATATCGATATTCCCATTATTAGAGTCGAGGTGTAGTAAATACATCACCGGTAGGGAAAGGTTAATATAACAATTTGACAAACATATATGTACTGTATATGTGTATACATAGATTAGACAATGACTGCCCCTAGGCGTCGCCTAAGCTCGCCAATTAGTACGCTACTGTTTTCAAGCGTCCAGATTTCGGCGGGAATGTCTCGATTTAGTAGCTTTAATCGTGCTGGTAAGGTGTACGATTTGTTACATAAAAAGCGTCCAGGTGCTCACCTCATTTGCTCCGTGCCCTTCAAAGGGAGCGAGGTTCCCGCAGGAAGACTGGCTTCAGACCACGTACACTCGAAGGAGCGTTGGAGAAGGAAAGATAGAGGTTCTTCTAAGTTCCGCGCTGCTGGGCTACCACAGCAGCCTTTGATGATCAAACCGACGAGGCTACTTTCGCGCACTTCTACTTCACATAATTTCCCCAGGGATTCGACCGATGCCCATGGGCGTAGAGTTGGTCCTTCCTAGGGTTTTATGGGTGGGCATCGTGGAGTCTGACACCCACCCAACTTCGTTTACAACAGTGAAATATTGGGTGGTGGGATTTAAACGAGGCCGTACGAGCTGCCAAGATGAACATCGTAGTGGTCAATTAATTGCTATCGATTAAAAATGTGCGAGCTAGCAGACATGGTAATCATTTCAAAAAGTGCTGTACGTACGTTGCATATTAGCTGAAAATTTGGACACGAGAAAGCTATGCGCATCATTGGTGCCGCGTTTGCTCACAATGAAACAAAAACGTTGTTTCACAGCAATAAAGCCGATTTTCTGCGTCGATTCATAGCCATAGATGAAATATGAGTCCATTACTTCACAGCTGATACAAAGGTACAATCAAAAAATGGACTGAAATGGGGGAATCAGCTCCAAAGGGCTATTTGCAGGCAATTTTGCGGTTCTCACTATAAACAGGGTATCGAAGCTATTGAACATCACTGTTTGGTCGTGTACTTCTGAGATTACCCTCGTAATCTATAGATACAGCTCCTGGATTCTATAATGATTACACAAAATATTGAATATTTGAAAAGATTTCTTCTTACATCCACCGTCTGATCCTTGTTATAGCGAACTGGGACATTCTCATTGGCGTTTGTCGATCCACAGGAGAAGCGTTCGTCCATATACGAATCTTCATAGCAGACAATAAAGCAGTTTTCAAATATAATTGATATATTTAAGTGCGCCAGGACGACGAGCATCACTCCATGTGTATCAATATGGACACAGCAGATGGTTAAATCATTTGGCTCCTACGTTTTTATCTTTAATAGGTTGATAACCGTCCAGGGGAATGAAAATCACTGCGTCGTCGTTCGCCGTTGGATTTGCGAGAGATTTCAGAGATGAACATTTTTGTCCGATTTTGCTTTTAAAAAATGCACGTTTCAATCATTTATGTTAAAAACGCTACATCGAATTAGCATAGCATTAAAGGATTCGATTTTTTCTGCAAATTATTGACATGGATGACCTTTCCGAGCGCTTAAAATATCTTCTCGAAAGATTCACGATCCATCCATTTTTGTTGCTCTTGCAAGAGCAACAATCGAGACGGGAATATTAGATGCTGTATAGAAGATGCTATTGCGGAACGACATTCATAAAACCATTCTTACATCGACTCCGAGTGGTATTCTCGTGATTCTATTTCTGCCACAGTGGACCAAGACCTTTTCTTTTTATTGGAAGAATAAATATAGCTTAATTATTGCAATCCCTGAGCACGAAAAGTGATTTTCGTCGAATTACACCTCGACACTTCGCTCGGCAATCAAAAGATCATCGTCGCGGAAGCTGGAATGATGCTATTCTTTGTCGACCAAACGAACGACGGTTGGGCTTTGCTATAAGAATTCCAATCATTATCAGCTAAAATTGAGTTGTTGTATTATTGAACGCAAAATTGGACGAGAGCAATAATATTGGTGTGCAAAATTGTCATGGAATGTGTGTATATGTTTATATCATTCGGCGTTGGAAAGCAGCCAGCCAGCGTAAACTAGAAAGCGAAAACAAGAATCTTTATACTGTTTATAAATCATAGAAATGGGGTTTAATGCTGTTGTTATTCTTGAATATCTTCGGTTTGGATGCACAAAGCCTCTGCACCAGAAACGAGATCGAGTGCCTGAAAACACGGGAAGATCTTCGGCCGCTCGGACGGTCGTAAAACACCAACGACGGATCTTCCGAGGAGTTGAATGTCGACCAGAATCATATGCTGCTTTTGCAACACCAAGATGTCGCATGCTTATTTTGATTGACCTTGGCGCTGAATTCTTTCTGGAAAACATCTACGAGATCCACGAGGTCTGATCAGAAAATTACATATGAAGACTATCATCCTTGGTTTAAATATCATTAACATTTGTACGATGTACTGCAACGTGAAAAAGGGCTTTCTAATTCGATTCTATTTGTAGAATTGTAGAATTTCAAAGCAAAACACTTATCTATATATATATAAAAATGAATGTCTGTTCGTTTGTCCCGTATACATTCCTATACCATGCATCCGATTGCGATGAAACTTTGAGGAGTTATTGTGCGCACCTACGTGAACATTTTTGAATTAGTACAAACATTGTTTATATACGGAATTTATTTTGCGAGACGTTTAACGAATGCACCATGTTGGCGCTTATTGGTCTGGCGAAGTGAAACGGGGGCCATCAAAAGCAATTTTATATATATTAAATTTAGGTTAGATGATTCATATTAGGGGGACCCGAAAGTGTCCACACACAGTGACGGAAACATCTTTGTAAAACTATTATTAAACATTATTTTCGTGTAACAGATTTGCGAAGCGATAACTGGAGGATCTTCGAATTTTGATAACGAATCAAATCCATGGCAAACAATCGAGGAATCATCGCAGAAAATGGGATCCCATTGGGATAAAAATTAAAACTCATCGGCAAAACGAATAGGATGGGTGTTATGGGGTAGGATAGGAACCGCATGCCTTCACCGAACACAACAAAAACGAGCGACGAAACACCTGCCTAGCCTTCTTGATAAAACAACAAAACAGTTCCTTTTTGAATAGCGTTGTAACTGGTGATAAAAAATGGCTTATTTATAATAATATACGACGAAAAGATCAATGGCTGTTTCGAAGAAAGAAAAAAAAATTCCAACGCCTAAGCCCGAATCGACTATAAAAATGTTTTTTTTATACATATCAACAATGTTAAGGTTCATTTATTGATATACAAGCTTGAGTCACGCTGCGCGGTCCCGAGAGAAAAGTGAATTTATGTGGACGATAAGTGGTGGATATACGACTAATCGAGAGGTCATGGACATGTACGGCGAAGCATCAATCACCAGCTTCATCCGATCCCGCTGTCTACATTGGGCAGGATATGTAGCATGGATGTCGACTCACAGAGTCCCACGTGCTATATTAGATTCGAGAACGAGTGGGAGAAGACCCGTCGGAAGACCTCTTCTACGCTGGGATAGACAGGTAGACTTAGGCGCCGAACGTCTGGGTCTGGGCAGTGGAAGGGAAGACGCTCAGGACAGAATTAAATGACGGCATGCGATGTTGATGGCTCTCATGTAGAGCTGTGTGAGCTACCTATTCTGTTTCAATTGCATTTGATTGGTGAAAACCAGGGTTTCGAACTGGAACGAAACCAATAACCGGTAAAACCGTAACCGAAATGAAAGAATAACGATTCGAAGCCCTGGTAAAAACCATATAAACAATATTACATGATGGGCGCCAAATCTTGTATCCTTGAATATGACTGAATAGCGTTCCAATATTATCAATTGGTTGAGAAGGTTTTTTCTGCATTTACACAATAAATCGGGAACCGTACAAAAAAATGTCTGTACCGAAAAGACTGATCAAAATTATTTTTCCTAAAG